>LD688955.1:227424-243206 GCA_003118335.3 Papilio memnon | reverse complement strand
AGACGACTTGAGTACCTTCTTCTTTTGGGAAGTCGGTCAAAAATTAAAAGCAATTTGATTACTCTACATTGATTGTTCTATCAAATTCTTTGTCAAAAATATCTATCGAAATTAAAAATAGAGATGCCTGTAATTTTTAATTGTCGTTAAATTTAATTACAAAAAAAAGTACAACGAGCTAATTTATTACCTCGAGGTAACATACGAAAGACAAAAATATTTGTCCTGCATTTCTTCGTAGTTCAAGTAACTACACAACAGAAAACTTGCCAATTAAAAAGAGAGAGATATCTCAGTAAGTACCAACACTTTTATACATATTAAAAAAAACAAATGTCCTAAGATATTTATGCAACTATTTTTATCTGAGATTACTTAGAATGTATTTGCTTTTCAGAAATATCATTGACAATAGATAATGCGTTGTCACGATAAGATCGGACACTATGATTCACAGAAGCACTTGATATTTCTCTATTTGCTCCAATATAAAACTCTCGGTGTGATTCCTACATTTATTCACAACGTTACTCTGCTAAGACATTAGCTCCAATTATAAAAAATGTCACTTTTTTCAGTGTCTGTCCTTATATTTAGTGCAATTTTCATTGGATATGTAAGCACTGATCATCTTAATTTGGGAACGAGCGTGAACGGTTCATTAGCATTAGTCAAACAAGTAAAATTGTCGGCTGTACCATTAAAAGTTCGGACGAAAAATGTATTCTACACAAATGAAGCCAATCCTAAAGTTATCAAGGTATGTGGTTGTATTCTTTATGTAACAAGTTTGCAGATTAACGTCGATGTAGGCAGAAGTAAGTTGTGTTATAATTAATGCCATTACTAAACAATGCTTAGTGTGTTAATGTCTAAAGAAATAAAAAAACATGTTATCGATGTATTCTTGATTTAGAAGAATTGCTAATTATGAAATACGACCAAGAAAAAATAAATTACTATCAATCACAGTTGCTATAACTTTTGTCACGCAGGTTTAACTTTTTCTCTCTTCCTTTTAACCATTGTAAGTCACGTTAAGTGAAAATGATCCAATTATTAACATTATTCTAATTTTCCAGGGTATAACGGCCATAGATTACCTCAACTCGAAAGCGAAGGCGACGGTAACTGCGGGCGGCGTTGGCTCCACTTTCGCTAATATCAAACTGAAGAGTGAACGTGGCGGAGGATTGGATTATCAAGTACAGATATTTGTATAACATCTGCAAATATACTCATAAGTTATCCAAGTTATAAGTGTGATTATGAAACATTAAATATGAATTGAACATAACAGGTTTTTTAATATTTAAACAAACAATGTTAGTTGTAACAGCTATGATTCGAATTAAATTTTGACAGTAAACTTTGGAGCATTTTATAGGTGAGCTTGTGAAGGTGTTATGTAAATTTAAAGCGAGGTGAAAATGCTCGGGACCGGCAAGTGACGCTTGCTGTATAGACTAGGAGCCAATTAATTTGAAACAAAACATTTGCTACAATCTGATTTTTTCACTAATTCATTTACAAAAATTAAAAATGCTTATGAATAACATTGAAAATATATTGCGTCCATTGAGTTCTACTCTGAATAAAAACGTAACATAAATTAAATTAACATTTTTTAAAACTTTATTACGAAATATTTTATTATTTATCTAATTTACAACAAAAGAACTGCCACTATATCTTTAGATATCTTAATCTACATAGTACATACAAATTGGCAACCAATTAAAGATAAAACAATCAGTTTTTCGTACACATTCAAGCAACAAAAATAACTAGCTCTTCGTAGCTACTCTGTTGACTGTTGGGCGCGATGAATATGCAGCGAGCGGCGTGGGCGTGGGAGTGGCCTAAACTCTTGTAAACCTTTGTTTGCCGCCGATATTGGATCCGAGGCTTATCGTCCACTTTGATGCAGTCCACCGAAATATTTACTGATTATCTAACGTCAACCCGAGCGGAACGACACACTGACGAAATGAATGTTTCATGCGTTGTTTAAATTTTCTTGGTTATTTGATCTGTTTGGTTTAAAATTTGCATGTCGGTTAATAATGAAAATCAATATTTAAATAGCTTTTAATATAAATTTTATGTTTGTACTACGTTTAGCATTTCTTTTGGAATAGTATTACTAGATAGATTGACACGATAGTGTACAATTACCGACATCCACGTCCCTCAGGACCATAAACTAAGCTGTAAATATAGTTTGAATCGTAAATCTCTTGCGGACAGTCGCCGTGCGTCTTAGCTGGCCGATACGCTCATCCCCGAGGAACAATATGCTCTGACACTAGCTTGAATTGTTACGATAGTGTAGATAATGGTATTGCACTATACATATACTTGCTAAATTTTACCATGCAAAATATTTTTTTCTAAATACTGATCAAGTACAGGACCTGTAGATATCAAAATAATATAATTTACATTATTCTCCGCTCAAATGTTTGATAGTAAAACATTTATTGCATAAGTTCAGCATATCACAAACTTCGTTCAGCTTGTTTGTAGACAAAATCTTCGTAACAAAGGCAACTTTCCAGTCAAACTAACAAAGACGATGTTGCATCGGATGAGAAAATTATATTAAACTCACTGGAAAGCTAATGTTTTAACTCCCACATTAATTTGTATTGCAGTTCGTATAAATGTTAAATGCCATTTAACAAATTTAAAATCAACCTGGCTAGAATGCTTTAATTTGTTTTGATTACGCACAAAATGTTAATTGAAAATTAAAACCTATGCGAGTATTGCTAGAATAAGGAAAAACAACATCTAACTTAACAAATCATATAAACCTCATGTTTAAAAGAAATGAAAAGTACAACAATGTTTCCCGCGCAAAACAGAATATCCTACAGCAAATCCTAAAAAGAGCTCTGTGCGGAGAGAAAAAAAATATTATTTGACGGCGAAGACAAAGACCAGTCCGCGCTACACATTTGCGCTTCCCTCTCCACTCAATTGTCCTTACATTTTACATTTCTGCATCATATTCCGTCGTCGCAATGAAAAGTAAAAACTTTCCAGGAAATTCATCTTTAAAGTAAAATGAACTATACACCTCCAACGTTAAGGTTTAAAACAAAATACAAGTGTAATTCGTAAATTCGGATGCAAGGGAAGAGAGTGGCTGGATTGAGGGAGACAGTAAAGTGTGGAATAAAAGTGACTAGGGAAAAAGAAATAAACAAGAAATGAACATTCGCAATGGATCGTGTAAAAGATAGCTAGTGAATACATCATTTTGATGATGTCGGTACGATGTTCGATTAATGTTAATATTTAAAGCTACCCGGTGCAGATGTACGATGTCTAGTTGAAATTTAGAAACCTCAGTAACATGAAACAGAAAGCTTGTATATCTTGCTATCGTGTCATATTTATAAAAAAGAAAAGTGACTATATACAAACAAAACATCTTACTCTTTTAGTTGGATGCTTTATGTGCCTTTGCTTGTACTTTGTGTACTTGTCTTTGTGCCTTCAATAATCTGAACTGGTTACATAAAAAATTGTAAAATAAATTAAAAAGAGTTGCAATTATTTTTATTGTGAAATAATTGAACAATTGTAAAGTTAAGAATTTCACACGCATGAGGCCTGTGTAATCTGATTGCCTTTATAAATGGACACCGCAATCCTCGCCGCTGCCGCCGCCCGCCGCGATTCCATAATGCCTGCATGTAATGCATTTATAACGAAATATGATCAATTTTGTGCCATCAGCGCCGCGACTGAACGCGATAATACGATGTAATGCCATTTTTATTTTAACTGCCAACATTTAAATTTGAATAATTATGGTAACACTTGTGATTGCACAATTTTGACACTGACGGCGCAAAACATAAAAATCACATCATAGCATACTATTAAATACAGTACTAAATTGAAACTCAATTTTATGTCAACTTTTAAACTAATCTGATTGATAATTTTTCCAGTGCAATGAAAATGATTAGCATGATCATGCTATCAACGACACTATTAAAATTGTTTTTAATTACTTACTCCTTACCCAAGTATACTGGTGTAACTCTATTCGTTCGAGTCACGTATCATTTTTACAACCGCCTCAGCTGCTCGTCGGGCGGGCAATTGGAAAAAACTCGAGGTTCAAATATTTCATCTGCCCCTACCCTCCCCCCTCTAACCGCAATCGATATATTTTAAATTCCAATCCAAGTCAATACTCACAGCAGATTTTACAATATAAAGTGGTTGTGATGTCACTTCCTGCCGCTAGATGTCTATCTAATATGTCATTGTGCGGAAGCGCGATAAATTCTTTAAAATCACTTATCAATATTTATCAATATTAGATAATTCAGATCGCGCCACATTTACCTGGAAGTAACATTTTTATTCATTGATATTATATGATAGGTAAAATTCCCTGGAACAAATCCAGCTGTCAGGTCTATAACGAATTGAAGCTTCTATTTGTTAAAGATTGTGAGATTAAAATAGAATGAAGCTAGATATGTAACCGATTAACAATTTTTATTAAACATATATTTTAACATAATTTAGGTAAACATCATATTAAAATTGTGCGATGCAAACTGGCTAAGCCTTTTCCGTTTTTAGCAAACGCAAAGTGCGCGACGCTCGCAGTTATCTTTCTCTTATACAAATTGTGAAATATTGCAAAATGTTATGTCAACTTTAGTTACCGCGGTAACAAGAAACTTTCCGGCGTCATTTCCACTGGTTGCAAAGGAACAAGTATAACGCACACTTTTAGTTCCATCATAAAACAAACACACAGAAATAACCAGTTGGTTCCTAACAATGTATTAATCGTTTTCATATAGTTTCATTTCTAAATCAAAGTTTTAATTCATGCAAATTTTCATTTCTTTCATAAATGCGAAGTAAAAAAGAAAAACCCTAGACTATATAAACTCGGGATTTTCTTTAATAAAATTGAAATAAATATACAGGTTTCAGTTTGTTTAACAGTTCTAAGCTAAGCTGCGCATAAATTTAAAAGAAAAACTTTGAGCGCTGTCTACGAAGTTCAAGGCTGTTTGTAATGCGAGTAGTAATTGAACACTGGAGAGATTGATGATCGCCGCTTTTCAAATACGAACTTTAGACAGTGTTTTGTTTTTTACCAGTTTTAAGACATCTCTTCATCACTCAGTGTTTTTTAAATATTACTGAGGGCTTTTTAATGTACATTTACTATGAGTACAATAATAAGTTGTCGTTTAAGTAGCTGAAGTATTCAACCTCTCTGTGTGTCAGTTGTATTACCATTTTGTCAGTTTTAAGCAATCCGACTCTTTTTAAATATACATTTCGATACATTGAGAACACAATCATAGTTTAAAAATGAATCGGGTGTACAAAGGCTGAAATATTTAACGGGTTGAGCGTATCAACATGATAATGAGGCGGATACTGCCGGCTGCATTCCGCGTCGATACATCGCCGGCAGTTCCCAGCCGAGTGCGGGATAAATTCGTAATGTGGAAAGAGCAGTTTTGTTCGCGGAGGGAGTTTGGACGAGCTGTAATGTGCGACGTGACTCGCTTCCAGTTATCGACGGTTTAAGTTTTCCACGGATTAGTTCGCATGGGCTTAAATATCTCAAACTTGAATCGTGCACGTGTGGTTCAACTGTGCTGCAACTCATGCGAGGTTTTGAAGATATGTGACCGAGAAAAAGACATGGAGATAAAACTTTCAGTTCAAAATTGAGACAATGGAATTAATCGTACAATGGTTCATAGAATATAGATTTTAGTCGATATGTCTGTAGATAGGTTCGGCCAAAGGCTTCTTTAAAACGACTTCTAAATAAATAATCAAAGTTACTAGAAATGCAGGTAACCTAAAACCTCAACTGAGCATCTTCAGGTGTTTGTGTTTATCAGAAACAGAGATAATGAAATTCCGAGCATCCTTCAGTGACAGTAGCATTATTACTAACAGGAAGCCCAGGTGCAGTTGCAGGGCAACGTCACCTGACTCGATGCTCTCTTGTTTCCAGTCACTAAGACAAACAAGTAAAATGAGATAATTTAAAAACAAGCGTGTGAAAATGGTAACGAGCTATCACAAGTTATTAATCATATTCAGTCAAAAGTTTACCTGAACAAATCAACTGTTCAGTTTTAACTGTCAGTAGTAATTGAGCGTCTGTAGCGGGCTTAAGATAAAAAATTGTGATATTGCTTTTGTTTAATTTTAAATAATAAAATGTAATAACGCTTAAACATGTTTCGGAATGTTAACAAACTTAAAGTCGATGAGATAATCCCAATTTAAAAAATTAAAAACTACTTTGTTGATCGCAATTTTTTTTTACCTCGCGCACCGTATTGCGGTACTTTGTTAATTAAATGTTCAAAAGCTGTGACGTAGCATAAATTTTAGTTAGGGCACAAAACAGTCTACTCTGGGAAGCGCAGCTACTCAATTTTCTCTCAGTAATTGCATTTATTTTTCAATACCAGCGAGTTTCTTCACGAAATTTTATGTTAGCCAATGTTAAAGTATTTTATTTATTATAGTATTTAAAAGATAAATAACGTTCTTGTTTAACATTACCTATTGGTGTTCAAAATCATCATGTTATTTTATGCATTACCGCCCTTTTAATTACATTATCGCTATAACCGGTTTCTCTTTTTTAAAAACAGTTAGGAAAATTTCATGCCTATCCATTGCCGATATTATCTGATGCAACCAATTCTTATTGCAATGCAACAAGCAATGTAATGAAAACTTGCTATATGGCAGATCAGTAAAGGGTTCCACAGTAGTGGTAGCAGGTAACGCTGTTGATACATGTCGCCGAACGGCAGCGCGGAACTGGAATGATTAATATCGGCGAACAGCGAGTTTGATATCGGCCAGCGTTATTGCGGACCGTACGCTCCTATGTATTGTGGTACTGTTCTGTAGATACGATTCTACGTGGTGAACATTATCTCCGGTAAATTATACGAAGGGTCAAATTACAATTGGATTATGTTACTATTGAATGGTAAAATACTTCAGTCGATTTAAATACAAAAGAAGGATACTTTTATATGTGCAATGTGTCTTTGATAATGAACTGAATTTATATTGAAACCTATACTTACGTTTAATATATTATGAGATTTGCTCGTAACATGCTTATCAGCCAAAGGTTTTAATGGGCTCCTAATTTTTAATACGGTATAAAGAACAGGAACTCGATATGGTATGTAATTAAAAATCAATATTAAACGTTAAACAGTGAACCAATGGAATATTCTTTCTATTTATATAACTTCTAAATGAAACAAATGAAATGCGAGCGTTTTATTTCAGCGACTGTACACAGTTTTAAAGATAAATCGCTCGTCGTTTAACCTCGAACGGGAATTGAATTTATTTTGATAGTAATTTTTCCTCTGCTCATTGAACAGCGCCATTGTGGCTTTTATTGGGCCATTGCAGTTTTATTATATTTAAATATTGTAATCATTTCATATATTTAATATAACATTTAACCGATGAATGGAAGCGTACAGCGTACGCATGTGGCGAAATAATTAAATAAACGTATTTGTTTATCTAAAAATGGATTGTTATAATATAAATTCCATATAGTACATTTTATTTTATAAACTGTTTTTATTAAACTCTACAGTAAATGTCGAATCATAGTAAAATGTAATATTCAGTAAGCTTTCTGCGTAAAACTCCTAACTGGTAGTAACTACACAAAAAATGTTACCAAAAATATTTTCAGACACATTTTACATAAAAATATGTGTAAATAATATGGTACGTTAGTTACATAAGTTTATAAAGTCATTGTTGTCATATCCAACACGAGCAAATTTATTGGAAGCTACGTGTTGTAGTCAAAATTACATCGGACTATGTTCCCCGCGGGAACAGCGGCGCGGGTTATTTCCATTAATACGTAATACAAACTATACGCGGCCATTTTGTAACCGATATCTAAATTTTATCGTTACAATATAATTAACTCTCTAAAATATATGACTATAACCTTAGAATACTTTATATTTCCAAATAAACTCACAATATAAGTGTTAACGTAGGTATTTTCTCACCATTTAAGTTTACACGTGTTCTCCCTTATTTTTTTACTTTTTTGTTTTTAATTTAAATCGTACGTAGTTAAAATAGCAGGTTTTGTATACTACATGTGTTTGTAGTACTTTAAATTAAATATAATTTCTCTAACCTTGACACCAGTTTCATGCGACTTGCTTTCAAAAATTCCCTCCGCGTTTTCTTCAGGGCACTAAAAGCATCCGCCTTTTCAATTTTATTACAAAAGACTGAAAAAATACAATTGTCTGACATGAAGCGGGATATTTACTTTTAAATCTACGAGAGACCAAGGAAAATTCCAGTTATTTTTATAACAATATACACTCGGTTTTTACTTAGAAATGTTTCTACAAATTATTATTTCTCATTGACTTTGGAATCTTTATAAATTAACAACAAAACTCCGACAAAGGAATCTATTATATTGAATTTAAGTAATTTCTTTAGAATGATAAATACGAGTTGACAATGGAAATTTTTCTTAACTAATTATAGCTTTTGATTTTCTTTATACAATTGTATTATTTTGAAATAAATTGTACAAAGAGAAATTATTTACTGTTTTCCGAATACGTGTCTAAATAAACAAATCTTTAATTATTTATTTCTTTATTCAAACCTCTAAAGCCGCCACTTTTTTTTCCCTAGTTGGAATTGGAAATTGAAAAAAATCCGTGACGTCACAGCGTTGTCCGCGATGCAGAATCCGAAGCTATTTGTCAGAGTAAATGGAGAGAGAAGAGATTAACGACGACGGCGACGCGACGCCGACGGTCAGCGCAATGATCGCTCCATCGGCCTTTTCAAAGCTACACTAAGCTCTCTGGGAAACATTTGTACAATACCATTTTATTGAATTAATAAATAGACACGAAAAATAAAACTTATTTATTTGCCAGACGTGCATATTTTATACATGCTAGAAGTTTAAAATCAATTGATAGTAACTCTATTGACACTTTTGAAATCCGCTCGAAAACTGTACTGTACGAAGCCACAGATATAAGAAGTTAGTAGTCATATAATCTTCTATTGGAATGAACTATTTATGTTGCATTCGTATTCAAATATGGCGTGAAAACGTCGAAGCTATCCAATTAGCAATTCACAGAGATGCGTAATACAGCATTTGCTTTTATGCAAGCTCACGGAAACCGACTCCGCACCACTCATCTGTTCCACGATTAAATAACGCTGTTTAAACATCGAGAAATGTTGGCAAGCGATTATACCGCATCTAGTTGAAACATTCAATATTTAAGCGCAACCAAAAATCATTCGAGCAATGAAATTATCGAAAATCGAATGCGGTTTACAGTTGATTCAATGATGACAATTTTAATCTCAATTTCGTCGAGTCTATACGTTTTTATGCTTTGAATATGGCATAGAAGGAGGTACAGGTGAAATTAGGCCCTCCAGCTATATCCAAAGTATCAGCTTATAAACTACTTACTACTCTATGAGGTCCTAGTACTTAAGAACAATCTATCAAGCAGTTTAATGTTTTAATTGTTTTAACGATTCTCATTTTAACACATTTTGTAATAGCGCACTTATGAAGAATTTTAAATTACAAAATACTTACGTGAAGTAACTCGACACATTTTTAAAACACGTAGTTCGGAAATCAGGTTATTAGCGACTTGACATAATTTAGTCGTTGAAAATACAATTTACTTTAAAATGGTAAAGTTCGAATTTTTTTGCACTAAAGAAATTTAATTTAATACTTTTACCATACTATTGTCACGATAACTTTTAGTACTGTAATAAATTAATTACTCTTACATTATTGCTGAACATTATTTTAGAAAATGGATGTATTTATGTACATACATACATATGTGTGCAGTACCTTTCTCATTTCACCAGATGTAGACATTGCTTGCTATGTAAATTAAAAACTGCGGATTGTAAAATCAACGAATCTAAATGATAAGTTGAATATCCCGGTACCGATGTACATTCCTATGAACTATGCAAACATTGTAGATTAATGTTTTAATTTGATCCGGAACGAGCACCTGCTTTAACAGCGTAATCAAAATTCAGTTGAGCGGTCGCCGGCACAGCAGCGCCGCCGGCGTGGCGCGGACGCAGCGCAAATTAATAATTACAAGTTTGCATCTTTGGATTCATTTGTGAACAATCGTTTTACATCTCTGAAATTCTGAAAGGTAAATACAATGCTGCACAGAAAATACCTGATGTATTTTAAAACCGAAAAACGAGTTACGTAACGATGTTATTTTAACCGTCATATCACGGTCTGATAAAATAATGTTAATTTTTTTAATAATACTAATTTCGCTATGTTTTAGATGAAGTTGATTAGTTACGCATTTTATGGAAGCACATCTATTTTTTTCCTATGAAGTTATGTCAGCATTTATATGATTCTGGGTTACATATTGTTGAAGCTGAATTTAGCTGCATAATTCATGCATGCACTTAAACAGGACCTGTCAGAGCAGGAGAGCGACTGGACTATTATTTTAACTAGCAATTATATCCGTATACTCCTCAATTTCAATATCCATTGAAGGTTTCACTTCAAACGTATATCAATATGCTTGTGTATAAACGGTCATGTATGGGGTACGTCTCGTGCCGGTCGCTGCGGGGAACAATAAGGATTGATGGTGTAGGTGAAAGGGCACGCTCGTTTCGAAGCAATAACTTGAGTGTACATTGACGAGAGCGTTCGAATGACGCCCTCTTCATTCAAATATGAATGGTCTTAAATGATGGACTTTTGACATAAGGAACTTGATACAAGATATAATGGAAATTTATTGGATAAAGAAAGAGGACACTCTCTTGAACATATCGGCACAAATCTTCAAATATATCTTTTTATCCATCCATCAATTACTTCAAACGATTTATTAGTCCGATATCCTTTTAAGATAGTACAATTTGTAAAATAATGTTTCATGATATATTTTCCAATACTTGTTCCTTAACAATAGTGAGAGCGGTTTGGCCGACTGCCAGAAGTTACCAGGAGCACAGAGGCTTGTGCGGTCAATTTGTTACAAGCAAATTCAATGATGTCTCGGAGTCAATTTGCAATAAAGGCTGAAGTGCTAACATACCCACCTAACATTCGATAATACGAAGAATTGGTGTTTAACACATTTTGTCGTCATTGTAGTTAAAAGTTCAACGTGTTCGGTGTAGTTAAGGTAGCTAGAACGCCGACAATGACGTTATTCAATAAAATCCGTTGTTGTGGTTTAAATAGTGCTATAATATGCCGAGCTACGCCCCGCTACGCTGCTCTACGCCGCGCTACGCCAGCCGGCCCGTAGAGATTACACGACTATGAGTTATTTTCATTAATACGGTTTAATTCAGATCACATCCAGTACGTATTTTACAGGTAATACTTAGCAGATTTAAATTATTAATGATTCCATTCAATTGCTTCCTGAGATTGTCAATGTAGCTTATACAAAGGGCCACTTACAGACTCGGTCGAATTAACATCAATTATTACAATAAAATTTTGTTTCGTTACAGTTTTAGTTTAAATATGAAATTTATAGAAGGTTTTATAGGTTAAATCTGTATCCATCAGTATTTATTTTTAACACGAAAAGCATATTTTATATAACAAAAATAACTGAACACAACTTTATAATCAAAAAGCCAATATTTGAATCCGAAATCAACTTTCTCAAACTAGTTTCTGATAATATTTATCTCCTTTCGGCGAAACAAAATTGCGCTGAATATGAACTTTACAATTATGGAACTGTTAACGTTGTTTAAAAAATATGATGTTACAACTCAATTTGTCATTTTTACAATACTAATTTTGGCTTGGTATCAAATGTACCTAAAAAGTCATTCCTAAAATCTTTGATTTGAGAATGTGAAAGCAAAACCACTTTATATTCAGAGTATTCGATTGGTGGTGTAAAAGGCGCTGTGAGTATTGACTTGGATTGGAATTTAAAATATATCGATTGCGGCAAATGGAGTGGGGGGTGGGAGGGGGCAGATGAAATATTAAACGGCGCGTTTTTTTCCAATTGCCCGCCCGACGAGCAGCTGAGGCGGTTGTAAAAATGATACGTGACTCGAACGAATGCAAGAATTATTGCCGACTTGACTTAGTTCTCTGTTAGAGAAAGAAATTAAAAATTAATTTTAACTGAGATCGCAACTACAGTTGTGTGTACTTTGACTGAGTTAACTTTAAGTTATTTAAAGAAACGTGACTTTAGAAGACGTTTTTGTATAAATGTAATTACAAGATGAACGTAAATTTAAAATGAAGAATTTTTCCTTCGCGAAAAATTAGTCTTTTCTTAACATTAAGATGTGCGATTAAAATAAATATGAGTCTTTTCTTTACACCGTCATTTTATTTCTATTTGACATTACATTCTGCATTTCTAATTTAGTGTCATTATAATTTTGTAGCTACACCGGATAAGGCTACATAAGTTGTTAATTTAAGAAAATGTTTCCTTTCCCATTACCAATAATAATTAGTTGATAAAATCAGTTTTTAATCTGTACATATTTAAAATGGGACATTATCCTGAGTCTCATTTCTGCATCGCAGGAAAAATCTGCTGAAATCGTTATTTATTTTAATCTGTAAGTTAAAAACTTACGGGTTATAAATACATGTAGGTTTGCGATTTTATTTATTCATAAATACAAATTAATCTGCGAGTTGAGAAGCTCGCCGGAGCTCGGGGGAGGCCCGTAATATAATTTTCTTATCCCCGGTGCATCGTCTTTGTTCGTATAAATGGAAACTTGGCTTTGTTACTCAAATTTTCTAGATAAACACTACAACAAACTTCGAAATGCGGAAAATTTGTGCAATAACTGCTTTAATGGCAATATTTGATACTATTATATGTAGTAATAATATTGAAATAACTTTTCTATTGTAACAGATTGACCCGAACACGATGTTTTCATTTAATTACATATTTTGTAAGCTGTTTAACTTGTTAATTTAAACAGTTTTTTTACAGTTTTCTTTACTATATATTACGTTATAATTTTACATCAGGTATGTATACGACGAGGGTTAACTTAATCGTTATGTGTTAGAGAAATGGCAATAGTAAGGAGAAAGGATAGGAGAGCTCGTTTTGATGCAGTAAATCGGGTGTGCTCTAGTCGAGCTCAAGTAGCGACCTCTACACTAACACAAAGATCATATTTGGAACTTGTGAAAAAATCTCATTACTTAAATTAATAATATAAAATTGTAAAAGACTACCATTTGAAAGAAATTACATAATATTATTATAAAATAAAGTAACATGGCTTTAAAACATTGTTTTGTGGTTTTTTATAATTTTGATTAACTGTAAAATGTTATTAAAATTACTTTTATAACCGTAATAACGGTACGGTGTACTGATTGGAAAATTGAAGTAATTATCGAAGCATAATTGTGTATCGAGGCTTTTCAAGCTGCCTGCATTGTGGATGACCAGCTCTAACTAAAATTTACGCATTATATCAACGGAGAACTTTTTAATTTAAATTTTTCCGTAAAGCTTAAACGCGTTCATTAATTTTAAAATCCGACTTAAATACCGTAAGGTATGTAGCAAATAAAATTAATTTTTTTCTGTTTAGTAATGTTGCCTTGTATTTAAAAGGATTTGATTTGATTTTAAAGTGTCATTCCAAACGCAAACTTTTCATTTAAAAGTTATAAAAATACTTTGTGTAAAAATACTTTAGTTGATAAATGTGAGGAAGTGAGTAAATGCAGCGGAAACTTCCATTTTAAAAGGTAAGGAAACCCACATTTGTTCACAGAGAACTTTTAGTACGAGTTATGATTGTTATGGAACTAGAACCGTACTCTATTTTAATATTTTACCTTATGTAAATTATTAGTATTAAGATTGATGGACGGCTACAAAGCAAGATCTAAAAAAGTATGGATAGATTGTGTGAAAGAGGATATGCTTAAGGAGGAAGTGAATTCAGACATGACGGCTGATGGAAATGTACTCAAGAGCAGCATAAACTGTGCCGACCCTCCGTAGAGATAAAGGCAAGTTGATGATGGTAATCAGACAGATGTAACTTACATTTTAAGATAGTTACATTTGGCAAATCTAATCTTAGACCTGTGGTGATGAAATCTATAATTTTAAATTTATTGTATTACAATTTACCTATGAATGTCAAGTTATTATCTTTCTCGTTTAAGTGAACAAACTGCGCACAAGTGTAATTAACAGAGAAACATGTACAATACGTTAATAACAAATGAAATAATTCGAATTCGGAATTGAGTTCCGCAAACTGCGATTCGTAGTTTTAGCCGTTCATAATTCTTACTACGGAATGAATAATATGTTTATTTTGGCAGAAAATTGGCATGTTTGACGGTTAAACTCGTCGAGTACGAAGTGCACGCTGTTCATTCAGATAATTCAAACTGTAATTATCATTATTTAACGTTAAATGTTGGGTTATTGCTGCGTCTGTTTTAACTCGGTCTTGCATCCAGGTAAATGACAGTTAACTCACGTTATTGACAGCTTACGATTGGAACTGTTCATTAAATATATTCTTATTTTTAATGGCTTTGTTTATTTAAAAAAAAAACAGTCTTTATTCCTCATTTCACTCAAACTACTCGGTTTAGAGGGCAGTATCGCAGATTTGAGCTCGCATCATATTATTATTGCGTCTTAGGTATTAATAATAAATATGATAGACTTAAGCGTCTAAGATAACGTCGATAAACTATAAATAAGGGTATTAGAGTGCAGAGCAGTATATATTTTTGCAATTGTAAAATGTGGCTTGCAAAGAGCTTAGCATGGCTTTGACAAAACACGCCGATAGCTCGATTATTTTGCTGACCGTCGTCGTTAATCTCTCCTCTCTCCATTTAGCCTGACAAATAGCTCCTACTCCCAGACAAAGGTGGTGACGTATTCTTTTCAATTTACACTTGGCTTCGCTAAAGCTTTTAACTGAATTAAATAGGTGACAATTTTTTTTACAATTTCCGGACAGCCTAATGGCTAATGGTACGACTTCTAACGTAGTCTAGGATTCGAATCCCGCCATTCGACTAATCCTAAACCTTATCTTGGAACAAGCCTAGAGCTTATTTGGAACGACACAAGACATGTTACTAATAAAAATCGAATATTTATTGTTTAGTAAAAAACCTTAAGGGGTATGGAATTCAAATATACTGAAGTTTAAACGCCAAGATGTTTTAGGAAATTAAATCAACGAAAATCATAGTAAAACACCATTCAACTTAAAACAATTTAATTAATATATATCTCGTTTTAATGTTCTATTCATAATAACGATATCCGAATACTGATAGCTACGAAATTATTTTAACATTAAAGATCTGTTATTTTAGTTTAAAAGGCATTTTCCAGCGCTAAGTGCATCGAGGGCGTACTACTCGTACAAGCAGCTTCCGCAATATCAGTTGGGATTCCTCTTCACCGCATTGCTCTAAACATTTCACTGTTGTACTTTATGTTTAACTTACTAACTATTTGAAATAACAATAGTTTTATAAATCCGCAATACCATACAGAACTATGTTTTTGTAGTTTTATTCAGCCATAGTCACCTGAAGGCCTCTGTATTATAGCCTGTAATTAACGTTAATCCCAAATCAGGGAGACTCGAGGAAACAAAGGCAAATTTAT
>LD688955.1:209268-227216 GCA_003118335.3 Papilio memnon | reverse complement strand
CGCGGGCAACAGCTAGTTATAGAATAATATCGATACTTTAATGAATGATGATACATTCTAAATATAGGTATATGACATTAAACCCCTAGCTTCCCTTTAAGAATGTGTTTCTAAAATGAATAAGTGAGTGAATGAAAAGTGGATGGATAAGGTCTTTGAATAGATGTGCGACGAACCTTTCTTATCAGTGGCGTGGACTAAATTGAATATATCTGTGTCGACGCTAAATCAAGGCCAAAGGAAATGTTTACTTTGAAAACGACTTTTATTCATGCAAATCAAATTTAATATCAATTTCAATACAAACCAAACATTGGAATTTGTTAATGTGTTTTTATTATTCGAAACGTATATCTTTGCTCTCATTAAATTTTTATCTCATGTTACATAGAGTCATGTCGATGTTAATAAATAAACAACAAAAGAAAAAAAACTAACGACTATTTAACTCATATTTTGCGCTTTTTTAAATGATGTTTTATGTTTCTTTAGCATTAAAACTATAGTTAACTAGTAAACATGGATTCAATAAAGGCCATCAAAATATTGTACAATTTATTAGGATCAAGAATAATTATTGATAGTAATATAGTGATCGTCTACGAAGAGCTACGTTCTACTGTAGGCTGTGATGTAAGCCATTGAATGGACAGACATGCACAGAGCAGTCGATGTTGTCGTACTTTAATGCAATAGTCCATTAAGAGTGAGTGTAACGATCACAAATGCGTTTGCTACGGCGCAATAACTTGCCCAATCTGCACCGACTAGGAATTTCTAAAAGCTTTCATCAAGTTTTTTGAAAAATATATGTCCACGTTTATAATTTAATAATAATAGTTTCTTAATAAAATGAAGATAATATCGTGAAATTTACATTAAGTTACGTTGAATAAGTTATTAGCTTATCTATGGTTATAGCGCGCAATCCTGAACGGAAAATTGACCCAATTACGGAGACATAATTGGCTAGTCAGGCTTTTGGAGTTCCCGCATTATTGAGCCTTAACTAAAATTTGCAAAATCACAGCTTTTGAACATTTAATTAACAAAGTGCGCTACAGCACGCCGCATAAAAACTGCGATCAACAAAGGAGGTTTAATTTAAAAATTTCAATAATCTCGTCTACGCTACTAGTACGTATGTCAATGAGTTGTTATAAATTTACGTGAGTTGTTATTGATGTTTTGATCGTAAGTGGATTATCGAATAAAGGAGTTTTCTGGTACATAAATTTAAATTTTCAAAGGATTATATAGCATTGTTTATATAATATATAATTTTTATTATCCATTAGTCTAAATAAAAATAATTTTAAAAGTATTTGATGTTTTGAACAATATATGTGTTAATGCAAATTAGGTAAACGTCATATTCAATATTCTGACAACAATAATAAAACTCTCCTCCAGTATACAATTTCATTATTGCAACACTTGTGGATGGGTACATATTTCTATCTCGCTCTCGGGCGGTTATCTGATGCCAGTGGTTATCAAGGGAGTCCTTTGATCTCTTACGGTTATCTCAAGTATGCTCCAAGGGAATATAAGCAACGGTAAAAGTTAAACCATATTCTGTGTAATATGACTTTTTCTGGAATTCCGTAGTGAAGATTACATTAAATAACTCTTCTATCACTTGACTATATTAGCAAACGTTTTAGTGAGTTCTTTTTCAATTGGTTTTTAATTAAAAATCTACACGATATAACGAATCACACGCATACCAGTGATAAATAATTAGAGATGTCAGCGCCGTGCTCCAGTCGGCGACATATTGTCGCGCTATCAACGGAATTACAATTATGTTTTGAAATAGGTTATTTCATTTGACTTTTAAATTAAGCAAATATTTTTTTATACGTAACTCAAAATTATACATTTTTATTTATACGTAATTCAAAATTATACATTTGATACAAAGTTATAGAGAAAATTCAATTTTAACAGTTTTTTGAACATCCCCAACCCCAAGGGAACTGCAGATGCGCTGCCGGCCTTTAAGATAAGCCATAATTGATAGTTGCATTTTGTGTATAATTAGAATAATAACGATTTTATTAGTGTTAAAGTTGTCCATAGCATATAGTTGTCTGCAATCGCACGATGAAAGTTAGAACAGTTAAAGCCAATGCGGAGTAATTCAAAGAAACTTAAATCGTCCTCAATAACAGGGAGCGAGTCACGTTTCGCGGCGCAGCGCCGCCCAAACTTGCTCCTACAAAATGTTCTTTTTACATTAGGAATTTATCCCGCGACCGGCGCAGGGCACGATACATGGCAACGGAACTGAGTATTGGATCCTCGTTACCATATTGATAAACTTAATATTTTAGTCTCTATGCGGATACGGTTTGAAACTAAGATATCTATGTAAAATTTACATTTTTCCAATTTTATAAATACGCGATATAGATGCACGGAACAAATTTAACTGACAAAGGAACATCGAAGGAAATTACATTACAAATTATTGCCATTTGTTAGTACATTTTTTAATAAACAAATGTTTAGTTTCTGTTTGCATATGTATTCTTTGGATCTAATAGTTGAACACTTTTCAAGAAAATGTTGTCTACTGACTGATAACTTTCTCTCTAAAAACTAAGTGTACTATCGTCACGCGACACGACCATCTTTTCCAAAGTAATTAATCTTAGCAATGCCATAAATTTCATTAGAGATAATTGAAAAATAACAAGAATTCTTTACTTACATTGCATTGAGTTCTGTCTTGTCTGCCGTGCCTCAGTTTAGTCTACAAATGCCATTTATTAAGAACACACATAAAAGGACTAAAACTATACTAACATTTATATGACCTATACTTTATTTCCTTTGTCATAAGGATTAAAATCGTAATGCGCTGTCACAGTCTTGTGTCGTTTATCTGTTATGTATAAAAGAAACAAGTTGAGCGGTAAGCACAAAACTTTAAGTTGTAACTAGTAAGACATAAGAGTTAATTTCCTTTGAAAAAGATCGAGCTGAAACGTTGTTCTTTTGCACAAAAGGTAGTTTCCAGTACTAAGTGCATCGAGATCTCTCTACGTGCATCCGTTTGCAATGTCAGTTGGAAATTTCTCGTTACCGCAATAATCCGCGCCCAGGCTCATATAACATTTTGCAATATTTCACAATTTAACTTAGGAAAATTTACCAGCGAGCGTAACAAAGGCTACGTTGTCTACTCAATTACAACTGCGCTGACTGACGCAATATAACATTGATAAAACAAGCAATAAAATTTGTTCAATATAAAACAGTTGTCTACAAAATGACGTCATCAAAAAACTATGAGCTTTCTACATTAAAAAATATCATACTTAAAATATAGACCTGCAATAGACTATTCATTTAAATTCTTCGAATACTGTCATTCCTTTTTAACAGTTTTGTATCTCTTGTCGGCTTCAATAGATGCGTGTGTGAAATCGAAATGAGTGGTGAGCGGCGAGCCGTGGCGAGTGCGCTGTCTGAATGGCGCTGCTCGCTACAGTAACTACGGCCTCTTTATCATCATCCTTATTTACATTTGTATACTGGCCACTTCGATCATCCTTTCTATTTAGACGTAACTCACTGTAACTACATAAAACCTGCATATGTTCAGTATAGAAACATGTAAGCTTGTAAGTATAGAGTAATTTTACTTACAGTCGTTAATTAATTACTAAGGGTCTCACTGTAGATTTTTCTTCATTAAAGAAGACCCGTTTAACAATTCTGAGATCAGTAAGATAACGCAACTTTCAAGTAACAGTAACAAAATCTATAAGTAATTAAAACAAGTGTCTTTTATCGCATTATAAATGACTTTAAAGGTTGAAAATCTAATTGTACTTACGTTTGGTATTAAAGTGTTCTATAGGTAAACTGAATCGTTTTGCTGTCACTAACGTATCACAAACCGGATAGGGATGATGCGCGGAAACTCTTCTAGGTGTACGTAACGTGATCGAGTGAGCACTCTGAATGGATGTGCGGTGAACCTTGCTTATCAGTGGCAGAGGTCGCCTGTAAAATATATCCATAGCTCGAGTTATTACGGAGCACGTCAACCCTCGGAGCGGACCATTCAAAATAGGACGTCAGGCGAAAAACTAGAAAAGTTATACAAGCTTTTAAAGTACGCAAACAAAGTTATATTTACATCATATCCTTTGAATTATTGAATAGACATTTACTTACATAGAAAACGTATGAAGTAGTATTTTACATGTTCATGTTATTACAGTATATTAGCGTTAATTGGTACTAAAACTAAGCAAATGTGGCGCAAATAGGCGTAATGATCTTTTAACAATTATATATAGCGGACGGTATACACTTATATTAATTTCAGTTGTAATTTAAATTCAGTACAACAAATACTCTACATAAGAATTCAATTGCAATAAAAGACGTGTATCTAAAAGAGCGAAAGAGAATTAATCATAAAGTAACATTAAAACACTAGTGGCCAATAATCTGAGGACATTTAAATACCATTACATTTATGCGGTTGCTTTGGCCAATAGCCAAAGTTGCCGCCCGGCGAAGAGCTCGTTAAGATTGTAAATTTAAAAAGGCTTAGTTCCCAAGTATTTCTTGGACAAGTTTGCACTGTTACGTACATATTATTATTAGTACCGGCGTCTCTTGTGTTCAAATATTTTCTTTTAATTAATATATATTGATATTGTATACAATTACTCCTAGAAAGCATTGTCGGTTTGGATTAGTTACTATAATGAAATTTGCTAAATTAAATTTCTCGCGTGTTGTTGATTATTCAAAATATGGCTTGTATTGGTCGATTATTGATACATCGGTATGCAAGTGCCGGCGGAACACGCGACCGGCCGGAGCGGCGCGGGTTGTTGCGGGGTGCTGCGGGGTGCGGTGGGGCGGGGGGTAATGTGTCGAATCAATCTAATTTGTCAATGAAAGTCAGGCGCAGACGTTGATTGCTTCATGTGCGTAAAGATGTCGCTGTCGATGTCTAACAGTAAATATTTTTCTTTCCGCTATTTTGTTTTGTATTTTCCACGCTTCTTTCACTCTCACATTGTGTGTATGTTTCGTATATTACATGTCAGTGTGTTATGAAAATAAATATTAATATAATAATTTCGGCTCGTCAATCAGAATCTATTAACAATTGTTTTCTATATAATTAACACATTTTATATTCTCACTTAGCACAGCGGTACTTTAGTTATGTTTAAATATTAATAAATATTAAAATAGGTCTAAACATAAATTACAAGTAAGTTATCGGCGGCATTTTAGCGCTCATGTCACCTGGACGATTTGCTAATCGGAGGCAATTAATGTTAAATGAGGAATATGGTAGCTTGGAAATTCTGCGACTTATCCATTAGCGTGGACGTTCATAACATAAATTCAGTGATGATTAGTTAATAAACGAAATCACTTTCAATAATAATATTAGTAACAACTATAGCATACTCTCAGCTTATTTCCGTATACTGCAATAAAGATGAAAATTCTAAATATCCAATAAAGCTTCAAGCTATTTATTTATTTTCATAGCGCCCAACGTCAATAAAAACACGTTAATTTCGCAACTTTTCGTCACAACTCAACGCGATATATTTACGTTTTCATAATGCACGTTTCGTGTTGTTTCGCACAAAACGTGTCTAATTAACTGTCAGATGCACACATTTATTTTGTGCTGCACTAAAATTACCTGCGCGCCCCGTTCACACGTGTTCATTAAAACATTGTTTTAAAATAGTTAAAATATAACTCAACTCACATTAACAAAACATTCAATGTTAATTAGAAACAGGTTAAAGTTAGCCTGTAATGATGTAAATTTAATTTTTCGTATGTTTAATGAGAAATGTAACTAATGTATAATGCATCTTAAATGGTATTACATTTCCTATACGTGTTTTTGTTACTTTTTTTGTATTTTATGAAATATTATCATAGAAATGCTAAATTTGAGTGGTAAGTAAAGGATAATCGGATAGAAACGTTTTTATGTAGAGTTGTCCCAATTGATGTAGGAAATCTGAGCTAGAAGTTTTTGTTGTTTTGGATAACTTTAACCGAATTCCTTTATGGTGTGGCACCGGCAGCGGGCAGGAGACAGGTATTTGGTGTAAAAATTAATAGCATGCGTCAACATCTTGTGCTGTGCAGCGCCGAAACGGCTAATGGACTACGATGCAGCATCCACTGCAAGGGTTGAACGACCCAACGCATGCGCGGAACAACCCTCTTTTCGGGCTAAATAGCCAACGAGCTGTCTTAGTGCGCGTTCATTCTAACTGCGATCAAATTTCGATCTTAGCATGTAACGTAGTGGATGCTTTTGAAGGTGGCGGCGCTCAGCGGCGGTGAGGCAGCGCTCAGTAGGTCGTGGTTCGCCGCGGCCCGCGCGCGTCTAACTCGCTCGTAGCGCCTCGTAGCCCGTAGACCGGGAAACTTTATAAAGTTTACGTTGTCGTAGCCGACGGGACGGTCTACGCGAACTGTTTTTCTTGAAATACAATTATTTGAATATTGGTTCTGTGTTATAATTGTGGGATATACGAAATGAGGTAAGGTTTTCTATATTTATTGCTTAGATTTAATTTACTTTTTTGAAATCAAGTAGTTTTTTATAAACTTAAATTAATTACTTTAATTGGTTTATTTCGAGAATAATTAACTTTATCCGTTAATGTCGCATATATAATAAAGATATTATTTTTAAAATATTTTCGTTTATCCATAATAGTAAATTATAATTATTTTCCGGATAATTATGTAGTATCAATTATTATAATAAACTTCTAGATTAAGATTATAAATTTGACATAAGTTTTATAGCAAATTTATTATAAATACGCTTTTATTTAATGGAATAGAAAGTAAAAAAGTAACAATAATCTAATCTATAAAAAAACTCTGAAGCTGTGATCACTGTAGAAGATGGTGTGTGTATATTTAAGTAAACTCGTCTTCAGTTTCATATCACATTAGTTTAAAATCCATGTGTTAAAGAAAATGTATTGACAATGATGAGGTAGAATAGCCGCGTCATATTTTAAATGATGCTGCACTCAGAGTCAGTATCAAGCTGTTTTAAGGTGGAATTTACTGGCTCGAGTAACATTAACATAAAACTCACTTCAGTCATAAAACTTCACGTCATAAGTTTCACGTTCTAACACTTTTCGCGATAAGAGACTCAGCTTTTACTTGGGTTTATGGATAAATGTTTATTTTTATATATTATATTTTTTTTTGGGGAAGGGTTTTGTCTAAATATGGAACAAACAATTTAATCTTTTATTAATAAGGGAAAACATTTTCTAACTTATTTTAATTCTATTTCAATTAGTGATAATGTAACTAAAAATCGATATTTAAATAAGTAAAATAAATTTATTGACCAAAAAATCACAAAAATCACTTATATAGCGCGTTTTATAGCAGCAGACTATTGTTGACTATATGTTGTGTAATTAGAGTCAAGTG
The DNA here is from genome assembly GCA_003118335.3 of Papilio memnon. NCBI lineage: Eukaryota > Metazoa > Arthropoda > Insecta > Lepidoptera > Papilionidae > Papilio > Papilio memnon. The sequence goes on along the minus strand of LD688955.1, from coordinate 219,731 downwards.
GCCCTAAACACTAAGCGCTTATACAATTAATAATTCAGCGCAGTAAAACGGCTGTGCATCTCACATTCATGTCATCCAGGAAATTAATTGATCTATTCAATATATCTATGATGCGTATTTTAATTACAGATACACTAATTAATTTCAGATTAGTTGATCGGAATAATTGCAATCACATATTGCTAATTGTGGACACGCCAATATAGGAATTAATATTAGGCTGATTAATGAATTTAATCTACTTATTACTAGACATTAAAATATAGTTTTTTGTTAGTTATTTTGTATAAGGCATTGTGGGACTGACATGTTCTAATGAACCAAAGTCCCTAAAAATAAAGAGAGAAAAAAATATAGTTACGAAATATAAGTTAAAAATATATCTATTAAATTTATAATATAATAACTTTATTACGAAGAAAGATTCGTATTTTTGTATGTAAAGAATGTATTCAAAATTTACTGTACCGATTCCAGAAAATAAAAATATTATAACACGAAAACCAAAGGTAAATTTATCAAAAAACGTAAGCAATAAAAATTACGCAATGTTAGTAAAAGAGAATATTCCGACAAATTGCTGTAACATTCATATCGAATTCTTATAATAAAATTTGTAAACATTTGGACACAATGTCTGAGCGTTGAGAGGCAGTTTAGATGCGATACAGCCTTCACGTCGCCGTAACAAGAGGCCGCAGTACAATAGCACGGGGCAGGTGCCGTCTTATTTGAGATTGATTAAACCGCCGGCGATTAACTGTGAATATTGTATGGGTTCGATGCCTTCAGTTAAGCTCAAACTACAGCTTAGATTGATACTGGAAGAGAGCTTAATTGCTTTAGGACTACCTATTATAGATTTTTGTTATATAAAGGGTACGAAAATGTTTATACTAGCTAATTATTATAGTTTTAATAATAGATATTTATAATGGATATTATTTATGTTACAATCTACATCTACATGTTTAAATAAAACCGTTTAACTCCACTCTCTTAATAATTCAGTATCAATTAACTATTCTAAGCTTTTCTTCCTCTATTATCTCAACAAGGAAGATTATTTTACTCGGTTCTATGGTGTACTTTTGCCTACATTTCATAAAATCTTAAGTCACTATTAATATTTTTGTAAATTTTAATATAATACGCATATTTTAAGTTTAAAAAATTTAACACTATCTCCATGTTTAAAATTCTAATAAATATTTACCCGACATTTAAATTTAAATTATTTACTCAATTAGTTTTCTAAGTCAATAAAGCTCGAAAAGCCCTTATTAAATTATTACCAAATGTGTTAAAAGCTTTACGAAAAAATTGAGCAAAAAAACATAAACAAATATTCAAAAAAAGTTTAAGAACATTTTCAGCATCATTAAAATCTTCAATCTCAATTCTAATTTAACTTTTAACGTCGCCACTCAAAGTTTATTTATTTTGAATAAATCGAGACTCAAAATTGTGGAGATATTTTAACACGAAACGATTACTTGTAGCTTGCAATGTTTGCATTAATATCTGCGAATCAAACCATGTGAAAATCAATCACACAGTAAAATATAGCAATAAATACATTTCTAATTCTAATATATCCTCTTTAGTTTCTAAAAATAATACATTCATGAGCGTATCAGCTTAGTGTTCGTACACATTTTATATTCATTTGATTTCAGTGTATTTTATTTAATCTTGTGCAAAGTGTAGTGCAAAGAATGTTTTTATTTGTCTAATAAGTCGCTTTGACAACACCTACGCGGAAAATGGATTATGCATTCTCAATGAATAAGAAGCGTTGCAAAATATAACGTTTTCAGTTCTTTAAAATTGAAATTACCGCGACTCCGTTTGTGCGGAATTAAAGATAATAACATAGGCTTTGTGTTCTTTCACATGCTGCATTTGTGCCAAATTTTAGCGAGATCCGTTGAGCCGTTCTAGAGATACCTTCTGACAAACATCCGTCCATCTAAACTTTCTAATTTATAATGTTAGTTAAATTATTAATATTTAACTAATTTCTATTTGAGATTTCATTTCTTTATATAACACGAGTATTAAACGTGACAGTAATTGGTAAATTGATTTACCTATAGTGAATAAACGTTAAACTATAGTGAATAATATGTGCTAGAGAACTCTTTATTAGGCGATAATCTGTATACTGTCCGCAATAATGCTAGAAATTTTCCGCGGCACAAATAACGCTATCATCCCGACAGTGGCTATACGGCCGAGTTGCACCATTACGCTAGTTTCACACGGAGGCAGTACAGTAAGCTAGTGCACTGAACATTTTGACAGTATAGGTGTATTCAACCAATCAATACAGCACTGGCTACTGTTGTGCCCTCGTGTGAAACTAGCATTACAGCGCTCGCCGTACCGACACTACGACTTCTGTCGTATCGTAAACAACAAACCTAAGCATTGTTATGGTAACAGGCTACCCTATACGCTTATATGACTCTATCTTATAAAGTCTTTCAGTGTAATGCACGGTTAAAGAAGATAAGCTTTTATCTCAGACTTGGGATAGAATTTTCTTTGAAATTCAACGTAAACGCTAGTACGTAAAGGTATTTCTAAACGGATCTATTAAAGTATCATCATCATCATCACCAGCTCACTCTACGTCCCCACCGAGGGGCTCGGAGCCTACCCTAAAGAATGTATGAGTTATAATATATTTATCGAGTATTTTAAACCGTTTACATAACTAAAGATAAGTATTTAAAATTTAAATAGAAAATCTGCAGACCTAACCTGAACTCTGATAAATAACAAGAACTAGCTATCGCTCGCGTTTACGTCCGTGCAGTATTAATAAAATTTAGTAATAAATTCAGTCTCTATCACCCAAAGACAGCGTTGTTTCCCAATAGCGAAAGATGATTCCAATTTCCTCCAAACGATCTAATCTTTCCTCTTTATAATATTAGTATAGATTATTGATAATACAATCATCGATTTCATAGCCGTTAAATCTTTATTTATGTAAATTATTAGAAAAATCAGCAATAACTTCAAATACAGTTGAAAAGTTTTCCGGCAAACATTCATGCCTTCATCTGTTTTCAATTGCGTGTAGTCTGACTGCCAAACTCCGCGGCAGCCGGCAGGGGGCGCTGTGCATTTCAATGGTCCAGCCTCGGGCGCGCCCCGGGGACTCGCCGCAAATGCTCTATTGTTAACAACGCTGGGACAAATATTCACTCGATCCCCAAGTGATTTGACCATGCCTTAATTTTGCAGAAATTGCGTTTGAAAGGAATCGACATTTTGACCTGTATGAAGCACTACTTTGTTATTTGTAAAAAAAGGGGGTTCAAACGTATACTACAGAAATCTGATGTGTGAATTAAAAAAAAAAGGTTTTTGTTCTAATACCTTGAAAAACATTTTGAAAAGTTTCTTTGTTAATTAACCTTTCGTCTGTGTATTAAATTTTTACAAGTATCCTTTACCGGCAAAAATATTAAAATTTGTTAGCGAGAGCACTTGTTGGAAGGTTCATTAAGCGGCTAAATTAGTTTTCTTGCCTAATTATGAAAACGAACTCGGCAACAGACGCCCATCTCACACAGGCCTGCAACAAAACAAAAATTACAAATAAATAATACAACAAAATGAATCGTTTAATTATCAAAATTACTCTTAAATTATCTAACACATAGCTTTCTCAACAAGTGATAAAAAAATACTGTTAATTCGGACAAAAAACATTATATTTAACGAAAGTGGATGTTTGACGAATAAAATTAGCCATTGCAAATAAGAATAAAGTGTAATATAAATATTGTTAGAGTGTGAACGAATGTAAAAATGAAAAATCAATTAATTGTATATAGAATATGTGACGTTATTGATATTCAGTTATACAAATGAATAAAAACCACTTGACAGTTAACTTCGATATAAGCATTAAATAACGGTTATTGTTCTTTGTGATTTAGTATCATTACATGTTGTTTTTTGTACTTTATCTCACTTTCCTTTGAACTTTAGATAATTTATGCTTGACACTACACGGTGTTTATATTTGCTACATGCATGCAATAAGGAACTCAATGTCTACTGCATTAAGCTTTAATTTTAGCTGCTGTTATAAAGATGGTCGATTTATATTAACTCTTCTATCTCCTTTATTTCAAACCAACGAGGAATTTACATTTTCAATGAAATATTGTTACTCGTCCTCCAGTTGAGTTCAGAATATTAGCTGCAGATAAAATCCTTAGTTCGAACTGCAATGCGCCTGTAATTAGTGTGGCTTTGCTAAAATATCTCAAGTCTGCATTCGGTGCAATAATATCTCTTATTTTTACTATAGAAGTAAACTTTGACAAAATAAAATTATTCCTTGCTTTAATTTCGTACTTATGATGAAACATATGGCCACATTGACGTTCATTCAACGGCGGTCAAAGTTAAAACACGCGTGTGACTAAACAGTGTCTAACTTTTTTGCGGTAGGTAGGTTAAGTGAGTAAAACCCACACAATAGTTCTGTCCTGAAATAGTTTATGCTAATACAAGTTAAGCATATTTAATAACAAACTAGACAAGCATTGCTATCATAACTTATATAATGATGAAGTTACAGTTTAACGTGTAAACCCACACATTTTAAATGTCAACATACAAGAGTTTAACTATGTTTATATATTTTGTACGCGTGAGGAATTACGTATCTTTCTCCTACGTAAAAGATTAATGTAAAGATGTAAATAGACATATAAGTGGTATAAAAACAAGTGTTGGATAGCCAACGATACATCATGTCTCAGGCTTAGCCCCGCACTATTCGGGAGAAACGCCCCGTGTTTGTGACACTTGGTATGAAAGTTAAATGTCCTTTGGAAACAATATAAATTACCTTCTTGCTTAAAGTTCACATTACCGAAACATTCTTACAAAAATGTATTGTAATGTTAAGTTTATGTCCATATAATGCAAAAGTCTTTTATCTAAACTTTGTAAGAACATTTGACGTTAGATTTTAAAAAAGCTGATCACAACATGTTTCGTCACAATGTATTGCGATGGAAACTTCCAATTGCGATAGTGTCATCTCTTGCAATATTTAGTAAAAAGAGTTCAAAGATGTCTGGTAGAAGTTTTTCATTACGATCAAGTTTTTTATCTGGAATAAAAAAGTAACGGGAAGTTTAATTTAATTTCCCAGTTGGTAAGGAAAGTCAGAGAGTGTCTGCAAATTATTTTGTGAGATCAGTCAAATGAATACTTCGGGGTATTGAAGAACTCCTTTAAGGGATTGCTTCTTGAAATTATACCTACTACTGTATTCTTTCTCCAACGTTCTATTTCTATTTTATAAAATAAAATATAGTTAGTTAAAAAAGATTTGTTTGTTGTTTTTTTTTTGCAAAAGAAAGCTACAATATCACTTAATAATAACGTATTATTAAGCGATGTTGTAGCCTATGGGCTATATTATAATAATTTATATAAATTAAAACTATACAAACATATAATTTAACCCTCTTTTATGCATAAAGCCCTTGATGAGTCTGCGGCCGCTTCCGCGCCTTTAATATAACAAGATGAGGCAAAATTGTTCCAAGTCACGCTCCTTATTACCCCGGCTAAGGTTTGAGATTTTCATTCTAATCGCATTATAACCTTTCGAAATATTCATATCTTCTTTGAGAAAAATTGAAAAGGCTTTAAGTATTCAGGGGTCCAAGCGATAACCGATTTGCAAATTGTCAATAACGACGCCCGAAGTCTGAAGGGTGAAGTGAGATTGTTATGGAATTTATCTACAAATTATTTTGTGCTTTAAAGAAGGTAAATAATCGTATAAATCAAGGACAGTACTAAAAATAAATGTGACCCTTGAGAGGTTTTTCAAATATCCCAGATATTACAAACGGACATTGTGCGCAAACTTCCCCGCATAAATATGAATTTTACATGCGATTACATCAAGTAGAACTCTAATAAAGTTGTTGGAAGCGTTGGCAATGGCAGGAACGGCGTTTTAACCGGGGCCTTTTTAACAAAATGAGACCGTTTTCAAGCTACTTAAGCTCACAAAGTCCAGGGAACTGGCCCCGGGGCTAACTGAGACGCATACAGATGAATTATAACCGCGCATCGTCCGCTCGACGGCCCGGGGCGCTCGCCGACTATTGCTTTTCAATTTACAATTCTATTATCATCTAGATAAGAAACGATTTAGTCTGCGAGTCATAAATATCGGTCCGGAAAATTTGACAAAATATTTGTGCAAACATTTTTATCGCCGGCGATATCGGTGTTTGCTCACTGGGTTTTATATTAGATTTGATGTGGAACAGTCGATGTTTGACCGCCGCGCCCCCTGCCGGCTGCCGGATGAATCGACAATGTTTATGGATAATTCCGCCTTTGTACGACGCGACGTTACCGAGCCATCAATGGAATATTTACTTTCACTTTGCTCGCTGGAATTACTAATAACCGCCCCTTTCCCTGATCATCCTGGAGGTTTATTACTTTATCATATTTGCAATGAAACCGGAGTATCTGTTTGACTTTGATGCTATCATTCAAATTTTCATTAACAAATGGAGTTCAAGAATTCCTAATTCCAATAGATGTAGTTTACTGCAAGCATTTTAGTTTAACGGTCCAAGAAATTAAATTGTGGATCTATTATTGACTTACATGAACTGCAGACGCACGAACTTGCGATTGCTTAACTTTTACAATCTGTATTCAACCTTAATAGAATTATACAATTATGTTTTATATGACAATTTAAATAATAAGCATGGTTATATTATAACCATAATTTTCAGCACAGATTAATGTTTGTTTAAACTGCATCTCTCAGGACTTGCGACGATCATTGTACATCTTTGTTCCCTCAAGCTTCGGGAGCGGAACTGCGGTCTCAGATCAATCGTTTGAGGGTACTTAACAGGACTTTTGTGCCACTTAAATTCCTTTTTAGTCAAAGACTAAAAGTTTTAGGAAATAAAGTTACAATTTGAAAGTCTTTTGAAAATTATAAATTAATATTAAACTTTGTAGCTATCGATGTCTTTAAGATTAACTTAAATTACATTGTCATTCAAGTAACATAAGTTATTGATTTAATTGTAAGTGACTATTAAATTTTACTTCATATTAAAATCAGTGTGTTCATCACCAGATCAGTTAAGTGTTTTAACTTGGACAATTTAACAGTATATAGTGCTTCCCAGTTCTTGCCAATTTCAATATATTTCAAGTGTACAACCACTGTGGACAAGTACTCAAATAGTCAAACACAAACGGAACGTCAACAGAAAAATTATGCTGTTGAAGTGTAGAATTTACAACAATACAATTGGTAACAGATTACATACCAACGTCCTAACAAAATAAATAAACCAAAGACATTCGGCAAGCTTACGAAAATAACAATATCGTGAATACACTAGCATCACCTAGCCTTAACGTAGCTTTGTACAATAGAAATCCCTCTTCCCCGCGTGCCCCTCGTGTGGTAGAGCCAGGTAAAATGGAACACGTCGGGGAGTCATCAGCCAAATAGACGGCGCGTTACTAACGTGCCGACATACAAGAAAACCGAGCGTGTAAATGTCGCCATTACTACCCTGCCAGCTTCTTTGTTTGTCGTGGCCTCCGTACTCGCAAATAATTGCACTCTTATACTACGTATTGCTTATTTGCGTGACTAACTACCGCACTTCGAATAATTGGTAGATTTGGCATTACATTGCAGTTAAACGAGTGCTGTTATTCTCTAATCGACTTAACAAAATATCTAGAAATAGACAATTGTATCGACTAAAGGATTACAACAGATAAATTTAGATCATTTTGTGCTGACCGGTGAACTATAACTCAGCACCGTCAATATCTCAACGTCAAACTTTGCAGACGATCTGATTATTCATTTCAAACAACCTTTTAATACTTTTTGGCGTCATATAAAATTCTAAAATCTGTTACATTCGTTTCTAATATTGATGATTTGAAATGAAATTTAATTACAATAAATTGTACTGTATTATTGCATTTTCTTGTTCCAGATATTAAACATTAACGATGAAAGTGTCAGATCATCTGATACAGTGTGTAGCAGAGAACAGAGCCGGCTAAGAGAATGTGAGTGGAGGTACAGAGCTGATGTGACCATGAGTTTTCGACGGGGCTCCTTCAAGAGCTTTGCTATAAGCATAATACAGATCATCACGATTATTTGTCAAGGTAAGCTTTTTGGTTCTTTAAAATTTAAATGCCTTGCAAACAATATTTCCTGCAAGATTATTCCTTACAATTACTTCAGCGTTACTTTTAACATCTTAATTGTTTTCTTTGTCATATTCTGTAACTGTAATTCATATTATTAGTTTGTCAGCATAAATTAAGACTTTAATCAGTTCTTAGCATTAGGTACTAAATCTTATTATAGTTACATATAAAATTTCCATCTTAATACAATGATCAATTCGCATTCCGTTATTGTTATCCCGTCAGAACATCGACTTCTCATCAAGCCACGAAGCGATGAACATCATAAATGAAACTGTTAATAGGCTAACTAACTTTCCGAAATTACAACAAAACTTTTCAAATAAAAGCAGCCTCAAAGGGCGCAGAATCTTAATGAAGACAATATTTTAAAGGGTTTCGAACTTGGTATAATTAAATCTCGCTTCTCACATCTGTAGCCGCATGTCTGCGAACAATCGCCACCCAAGTTATTTGCGGCGTCAATCTCTTTATGTATAGACAAGTTCAGCTAAAACTTATGATATTGTCCCTCAAATACTTCTCTTTCTCTTCTCTGAACGCTTATTGTAAACTGTTACTTTGTTGTGCATAGTTTTATAACAATTGTTTAATGTTATAGCCTTTCTTTTAAATCATAGTGTCTTTTTTAAAAAGTAAAGTAGGTTCTATCTAATTTATCCTTTTTTTTCAAATTTCTCTTTCTTTCTCATAATTATTTTCGATTCTTTAATCATCTCATAGCTCATTAGTCTCTAAAAATTGTAAATAAGAAAAATGTTCAGTCCGTGAGATAACTTTGGAAGTAATCAATTCACTGTGGAGCGGCCGAGCACAATAGCGATCGTGTTCTTTGAAAATAAATTCACCAAAATCTTTTTTCATTTCACCTGAATGAAACTTTTCAACTTTAGAAAAAAAATATGAACAACGTTATAATTATGAGGGGTATGATGTCGGGCCCGCGGCGGTGGCGCCCTCACTCCGTGCGCGATGAGTTTGTTAATATATTCCAGTAATTATTATGATAGCTCCGTGCTTGCTAATATACAATGTTTCAAGAATATTGTTAGCTCTCAAAACCCTTTCACCCTAAGCAAATATTCTGAGCTTATAGTCCGACTAGACAGATATATCAGTTTTTATTTATAGCTCCTTAAAATAGTTTGATTTGAATACCAGTAGAATACATTTACATACATATCACAACATTCCCAATAAAACTATATAAACAGGACAACGTGAGGTCGCGGCTCGAGCCTCATTAGCGGCAATATCGCTTACAAAGCGGTCCATTACTTACCGACTTCAGCTTAACTTTGTCAAGTTGTTTAATAAAGGACGTTTGCCCGTCTTTACAAACACTGTCTAACTTTCGATTTAACCGTTGATTGAGAAAGACTGACATTTTTGATATTTTTGCTTGTAACTCATATTTGACTATTGGGAAAATTTAGTTTCACTACAAAATCTTGGCAACATTTTAGAACAAAAATGCTTTATTACTGGCAAATAGTGAGACTAACACTTTTTCTAGATTAAGTCAAGACAGGCTGGAGCCAGCAAAACAAGAAAAATATTTCTAATTTGTCGTGTTGCAATGTTATATGCTATACGTTTGCCTATCAGTGCTGACGGAGGAGCCGCGCTTCGCGGAGCCCATCCCCAACGTGACGGTGGCGCTGGGCCGCGACGCCAGCCTGCCCTGCGTCGTCGAACATCTCGGCACGTACAAGGTAAGTTGTATCATCAAATATAAGAATTCAGCCGTGCTTCTAGACGGGTGTCGGCAATATCCCCACAACTTAATAATAATGGGCAGGCAGAGCTGAGACTGCTGTATTTGAGATAGTAATTGTTAATGTATAATTAGGTAGAGCTTATTAAAATCAACGAGCGTTACTTATTTGAATTTTAAGACTAAATGTACGATCATTATACTGCTTTTCAGTTTACAAAAATAATTAATGGAACAATGAGTTCCATTTATTGATATTATTCCATATTTCTGAAAAATAAAACTATTTAAAGATTTGTTAAGAAAACAATAGGAAAGCCCTAACATGGTTTTAGTGATCTTTGTTCGTTACCAATTAGAAATTATTACGAAATTTCAACTAAAAATATTATATATACAATTCTTTAATTAAAATTACAAGTAGAAATATTATGATTGTTCTTTTGTTTGATACCTGAAGAGAAAGAAA
>LD688955.1:198930-209149 GCA_003118335.3 Papilio memnon | reverse complement strand
GTACAGACCTGTATCAGGTAATTATATTCTACATCATAATTATCTCTAAACAGACATATTGCTTAGACAAAGTATTTTTGAGACCATAAAATGTTATTTTCATTCGGTAAACTTAAAATGCGGTAATCAAAAGTAATACAGTTTTATATCTCTTAAAAAAGGAAATAGCAGAAGTATTCGCAGCAACGGCAACGGCGCAACGAAAACTACTTTAAAGGAAATATCGACATCGATTGCGTTTAAATTTTGCATTTTATGTGTCGACATCTCCCCGGGCCGGCGTTATACGAATCCTTGCGAATAAAAAACGAAAACCATTCCGGCACCGATATTCACCAACGAAAATATTCCTTGCGAAAAACCAGAGAACAAGTAAAGTGGAAATATGGATGTTCATACGAAGCCCCCGTGGTCGCTCGCGAGTTACACGAACATTTCCCTATATTTACGACGATCTCTTTTTTTCGGGGTGAATTTAATACGTACATACGTTAGAGCGAAGAACAATTTATTGACGATGTCTTCATCGCCCGATATTTTACCGTTTTTATCTCTACTGCGGGCTATTCTTTACCGCAGCTTATCTAGGTTTTCCACATCATTTATTTGAATGGAAAATATTTGGGTGTTATATAATTGATCTATTAATGTTTAAGTTATTATTTCTTATAATATTATCATCTTCTGAATAATTCGTTTGGAGTTACGAGCAATTATCTATTCATATTATTTACATATAATATTACATGCAAGAGCTTGAAGCGCTCTTTATAGTATTAAGAATTAGGTTCCTTAAATATTTGTTTTAAAAACAGTCATTGAGAAATGGTTTTGCATTTCTCAATAGAATTAATAAACGTCTTATATTTTCAATGCTGTTGCTATACGTACAATGTTCTCACAGCTCACAGCGCCGTTTCAAATTAGACTTGTGAAAACAGTTCAAGTAACTTCTCTCCAAATATCAGACGCAATATAATTTTGTTATCTCCGAACGCTCCTTTCTAATTCTCTTACTGGAAGCGCGAGTTGTTCGAAGCAATGAAAACCGTTATTACGCTAATACAGTCTTCCTTTGAATTGACTCGAGATGAAGCGATATTATATGTATTCACAACCAACTCGTGAGTGGAACAATCGAAAAGTATAATTGCTTTCGAAACGGTCCGCTGTTACTCGTTACAAGTGCTTCTCAAACTTAGTTCTCGAACAATTCAACATTAGTTTGTCATTCCAAGGTCTGTCTCGTTCTTAGATTTTAATAAGAATTTCACGTTAGTATTCGACTAGAGAAGTAGTTAGCACGATATTTGATTTTGTGACAGCTACTTGTATGAGGGAGGGGTCGAGGAGGGGTGCGTTTGTACTGTCACGTCTCGTCTAGTATGATCTTGTTAAAGTTTTACAGGCATGTGTATTTCCGCCTTTACAAAAGTAAATTTATTTCACTGCTAAAAATTTGGTTGTTTTATAAGATAAGTGTATAAAACCGCATACCCTCACGCTCCCACACGCTCCCACGCGTGGCAATTGTCGACGCAGTGAGGGTCGGCAGCGAGCGGAGAGTCCCGCGGGAAATCTGCCGCAGCTCGTCAGCGCCACATCCTCGTCGCGCCTATCGACGGGACGTGGGAGTATTTGCTTTAAGACAAGTCAATTATGTCTCTATGTTACCGCGACGCCAGTAAGGTAAATTGACTTCTATTTTAAGCAACATTTAGGAAAACTTTCTCGAACATTCATTTTAATTGGACATTACTTGTATAATTATTATTTATTTTACAGTATTAGTTTATTTTGTGTACGGAAATAGAAGTTATCTAAATCTATAATTATTTTTTTTTTACTTTTATTGATGATCGTGGAAAAATTATTATATTCCTATGAGATGGAAATAAGAGGTAACGATATGTCTGGAATATGGCCAATGGTTATTCAGTTTGGAACTTAAACTAGCTTTTTTTAATTCATAAATTCGTGGTATAACTGTTAATAACAAGCGATATGTCAAAGCAATTCATTGCGCGACTACTTTTGTTTATACAGAGACCCAATTAACTTATTCATGAAAGCGGCGGCGGGCGGCGGGCGGCAGCGGGCAGCGGCGGCGCGTGTGTTGTCGCCTAGATAATAATTAGAGATTCAGAGATTACCCCGCCATTATAATCTCTGCTAACTTCTCTCCCTTGCCTTTATGTTACAACATATTGAACTACGTTACATTGTTCTCATATAATTTTTGTAACTATATTACCCAAGGGTACATAAATTCTCTCGTTAATTATATTAAACAAAGTTACGGTTTTGTTCAATTAATTGAATTGGACCTGAACAGAATAGTTATTTTAATAACTAATCGCTTTCGTCTATTGTTTTAAAAGAACTAAAACACAGACTTCTGCGTGGGATCCATTAATGAAATTATTTTTACCACAACAGAAACGATACTACTTAGCTAAAATGTAAATTCAGATAAATTATTACTAGATAATAGAATTTGAAATAACGATTTGATCAACCGACAAGTTAATGTTGAACAATTTAATAGTGTTTTGAAACAAATGCACTCTTGGAATTAGAAACGTCGTGGTGTAATCAGTTCATTGCGTTATATGTTAGAGACTATGTAGAGCGGCCATAGATTAAACGTTGGTCAAAGTTGAGAGGCGATCGTGCGCGGCAGTTAGACGACAGTTGAACGCTTCGACAACTGACCGAGTAATCGCATTATTCAAATGCTTTTCATATCCTCTAGGACATCAGTCCGCGGTTTTCTTAAACCGTGTCACTCGTATGGACATCAAAAATGAATAAGTTTATCTGGACTGAAACAGAACCTTTTTGAATTAAAAAAAAACACATCCTAAAAATTATTACATTACATTTACTAAGAAAGATAAACTTGAATTAAACTGAATCTATAAATTAATATAAAACAAATAGCAGTTATGTTTCTAAAAGCTACGTTTATATTTAACATATCGACTGTATGTTCACCAAACAATTATAACTATTTTCAGTGAATATGACTGGAGAGATAAGTCAGCTATTGATGCTCACTTCCTAAACCAATTAAAGCGTAACTGTTAGTTTACGTCAGAACAATATAAAGATGAACTAGTAAAAGATATGGTTTAATTCAGTTTCAATGAACCATGAATAACAGAGTGTCAAAATTATCCCCTTCAGTAATTAACCGCGAGGGTGACAGCAGCCGGTGGGGGGGAGGGGGAGGCCTGACTCTGTATCTTGCACTGTAACAAATAAGTTATTCATGAATTTGCCGGTGCCCTAATTATTTATTTTATTTTACGAGACCTATTATCTGGATACAGCCACGTCGTAAATACTTAAGCAGTAACAGAGTGCCCCTGAATTTTAAAGTAATTAGAAGGGTTGTTAATTCTCTACATTTGTGATACTCCCTGGATTACTTCACATTTTATGTTTTTTGTGTACAAACTTTTTGTTGTCATCTTGTTATAAACTCCGGTAAGTTTCAGTTAAGATATTTTTAATAAAATCGACATTTTTACATAAATAGCATGATAATATTTAAGTTTTCATTCCACGTTAGCGAAGGTGTGTCGTTTGCGCTCCGAGGCTGCCTAGGTTCCACCGCGACGCCTAATTTACCCACCTTGATGTAGCGGGCAAACATTATTACGTAGCCTTAGGCAAATGAAATAAGCGTTGTAACTACGTATCTTGCTAACTTGAGACAAATTACATCATATGGAATTAATGAATATACATGATATCAACAACAAATGCAGAATAAACGTAAAACAATAAAAATGAACATCCATAGCCTCTGTCTACCACATTTTGTATGCTAGCGTTACTTTTACTGTTCATACAGCAGTAAACGTTATTAATTTTTTATTAGATATCACAAGGAAAGAGAATATTGAATGAGTAAAAGAATTTTATTTCACGGAAATAAAAAGGCTGTAACACTGTTAAAACGATATTAGAAAGATTCTCTGCCCTAAAAGGGCATCATTGGAAATCGATTTAATAAAAAGAGGCAAATAAAAATGGCGATATGAGCAGCCGAAGGGAATGCTTTAGGGCTACGGGATGTCGGCGGGTCCCTAATCAAATATACCTTAACTTCCAGCAAATCGATTGAGATTTACAATTTGGGGACTGCGTAGGCATTCCGAATGTTATTGTTTAATTTATTTTCCATTGTTTGCGAAAGGACGCAAATGTATGTATGTAAGGGTGTGCGGTAAGGGGTCGCCAGAGAGCCTGTAGGTGATATTTTATTTCACTGCTTTGTGAATGTTTACAAGCTTGCTTTAGAAAGGAATACAGGAGTTCTCACAATAGCATGATTTTGTGAACAAGTTAAGTAACCATACCATCTATTGGAAGGTAAAACAGTAATACTGTAATTCGATTTCTAAAAGTAATACATTATACGTTATATTTGCGAAAGGTGGAATATGATAAAAATTGTAAGTGGCAAGAACGAAGTTACAAGAGCCCGCATCACTAAACAGCGCGTAGCAAAGTTGGCAATACGAGAGATAACGCGCGGCTCACTTTGAATTGCCGTTAAGTATGTGGTGGGGAATAAAAAGGGGGGCGAAGAGGCTTACCGTGGCTTTGTGACTCCGCGCGAGCCGAGTTTGCGGAGACTTTGCCGTTCCCACTCTGTTTGTTCACGTAACATTTGCGAACTGATTAAGTATGGGATTTCGATAGGAAACTTTGTAAGCGGTTTCTTTTTCCACTTGGAATTCTTATTTATAAAACGTGCCTTCTTATTGAGTGACATTTTTTTCGAACATAGATAATATAACACTAGAATAGAAAATCCAATATTTTAAGAAATTCTTATTTTTAAATAACAAATTTGGATATTATTATATTGTTAACAAGGGCCTAAAGCTACGGTTAAAACATGTTCGCGCGCCGTCGAGCGTTGTGGCCCGGGTTATAGTAATGGCTGCAATTTACGACAGACAGTGACGCATTAGGAGAAGATAAAATGTCAAGGAGTAACAAGTGAAGTCGGCTTTATTAAAAAGCCAACAAAGTCTAACAAGGTTAACCCCCGTCTAGCGCTTCATAGCTTTCAGATTTTCATTCCAAAGACATTTTGATGTATAGAAGAGACATAGTTGACACTCCACATGAAATATTTTTCACATATTCAAACCTCAAAACTACATGTCAATATAGTTAATAATTAAATTTTTATACTTGATTTTGTAACATTGTTCAGTTTAATTGATAACAAAAGATTGAGCTTATTATAATTTTGTGAAATATTTTATTACTTATTTTATCAATACAAAGACAGGAGGTGGCTCTAAACTTGACAACTGATATAATACCTTTCAAAGAAGTACCAGTGAGAAAATTTTATTCATTGTGCCTCGTCTATACATTATAGAAATGTCGCTGTGTCATTCGAGAGATTCACATAAATTATAATGTCGGTGCATTTTGCAAGAAACTAAGAGATTATTACTGCAAGATATGAGTTCGTACATAAATACAATTTTTAACAAAAATGAACTACTGTTGTGTATCCAAATATAATGATCGGGGCAGAAATATCGGTTACATGTTCAACATCACTGTGATTAAGGAATCACGTTTTAACCCTCTTTAGTTATTTCACGTAAATTCCGTCCGCATTGCTATGATTAGCATTTAGTTGTGCCTAAAGTGTATGAATAAATTGGCTCCAATTTAGCAACCTTGTTACATTAAAACATTTGTACGCCTAGGTTTGTGCGATGTAATATTTTCCATGCACGCTTAAGTTGCGGAGCGTAAAGCAATTACTGCAAACGCCGGGGCAGGGACAGTGTGCAGTGTGCAGTGTGTTCGGCCCGACGATGTTTGGTTAAAGAGCCAACGCTGAATTCGTATATTTCCAAATGAGAACATCACATTCACGCTTTGTGGTACATTAACTGCATATTGTATGACATCTTTATTCTTTTATTATGGAATCACTTTTTATGTGTTTTATTTTGATAACTGCATTTGCTTTGATATAAATCGGCAACGTTCATATTCAATATTGAATTTGGCGAAAACTTTTTCAGACTAATTTCGGTTATTTATACCAATTCATGGTTTTTGTTTATTTGAACGAACTACTTTCAGGAACAACCAATCAGATACAAATAAAATTATAATTCAGTATTAAAAAATCCAGTTAATTAGAAAATTTGTCTAAGTATAACATTTATGTAGGAAACACGTTATTATCTTGTATTAATATGATTTTTTTTTTCTAAAAAATGTTTTTATATTATATTTACTGCAAAAAGTATATAAAAAAAATCTATTACTAAAATGAATTCATATTGTAATAGATCGGTGATCGTGGAAGACAGTGCTATTAATGCCTTTAGGAAATTCACTTCGTCATGATTCATCTCCCGAAGTTCCGGACCGTAATAAAGTTCCGAGCACCTTTACACTGTACCTCTGTACCTCCAGACTCGAATATTCCGCTGTTAATTATGTGACGCAATTTAAAACCACTCCGGGTTATTATCTTAGTACAATATACTTGGAAATTATAGAATTATAATGGAAAAAATCGTCAAGCGGGAAAGGGACAAAAACTATAAGCATAACAGAAGTATGATTATTTTTATAAATATGAAAAATACACTTTGCCATTTGAATCTTAACATTTGCAATTAAAGGTTTTATTTGCGGAAAATAAACAATATAGTAGTTTATTTGTGTAACAAAAATCACGAAAACATATTGGGCACAGTGATAACAACGAAGAAAACCAATTTAAAAGTGATGATCGTAATCGTTTCACGCAATGTTACCGATTCATTTATAGATTATTTATAATCTATGCACTCTTGCACAAGAATTTTGAAGGATTCAAAGTCAACATTTGTTTATAATGTTAAATAAAGATTTTGCTTTTTTTATAAAAGGCTACATCATTCCGTAATAGTAAGTGTTATATTATTTTACATTTTTGTTATTGTTGGATAACGAATTTTTATTAATTTGTTACATGTTTACAAATTTTTGCAAGACGTAACTGTACATGTAAGTTTCTTTTGCAACATTCCGGAACAAAAGTTTAGTGTAAGAATTTATATTGGATTCCAGGTAATAACAAGTCTTATGAAATTAGTAAATTAACGTGCAAACCATGTTGCGGATCCTGCTAAAAAGTAAATGACAATATGTATCAACATAACCTCAAAGTTTGTCAATAAATGCACATTGTACAAGACTAATATGACCGTATAAAAATACGTACAGCACCGAATACTTGTATTGTACAAATAAAAAGGTAAAATATTTAAATTCAGTCTACTTTGTTGTTAATTGTTTATAATATTTATTACATTCTCTAAAATATTGTATTACTAAAAAAAAATGTTTGTATGTAGTATTAAAATAGTAGTAGAGGTACAAAATGGAATTGCTTTTTAAATAACTGTTTATTCATTTTTTGTGCTGTAAAACTAAGTTTTGTTTTTATTTACTTAGAAGGAGAAAGAAAACATTGAGAAAGTAATATTTGACTCCCACCTGTAATGACAGAAAAAAACATTTAATTCTCCTAGCTAAAACTGTATGATTACCAATAGTAGTTAGTGGCTACGTACAAAATATTGTGCATTCTTATCTAGATTTCAAAAATAGTTAAAAAGAATATTAGGATATGAAAATATAAAGGATTTCCAATATGTAATTCAGGAGGGATGAATTAATTTTAGTAAGTGTTTTTAAATGCTTGTGATGATAAGTTACATAATGAAGTAACACAAAACTGTTAATTTTTAATACATATTGTATGTTTTAGTATAAGTTTTATATTTTAGTCATCTTTATGTTCTGCATATGGAGGGGAAGAAATGGGGAGATGGCAAGAGATATGAAGGTAGAAATTGAGATGTGATGGTTCTGTGAAAACATGCTAAGTTGCAAAGATTGCTCTGATACTGAATGTGCAAAATAAAATTATTGTTATTATTAAAAATAAATCACAATGACTTGCTCCACCTACTCCCACATACTTATATATAATTTTTATACACTTGTATTTTTTTTTTATAAGAGAAGGGGGGCAAACGAGCGGCGGGGACACAGAGATGGTCATCGACGCCCATGGACATCCGCAACACCAGAGGAACTGCAGATGCGTTGCCGGCCTTGTATTACCATTGCCAAACTTTTTGAATAATAAACTATACTTTGTTCTATTTTTTTTGTTTGAATCAAAGGAACTACAAATAATTTAAATTTAACATTCAATTATAATTACATATGTACTAAGAAAATTTATAGACAATCTAACAAGACACTTAGATGTGAGAAGTGTGAGAAACAGATAACAGAGTCTGAGGGAGAAAGTATTGGACACAGCTCCAGCTTAGTGATAGGAAAATAAAGTTTTCATAAATATGACGAAATATGACGAATACTGAGTGTATTATGGAAATTAATGCAGACGAATCCGCATGGGAACAGCTAGTAATCGATAAAAATAACACAATATAAAAAAATTCTTGAATCTAAAAGTTCTTTGGATATGGTTTCAAAAGAGCCGCAACAGTGGAAAAGACTCAACGCCAAAGACATTCAATAGACCAGGTTGAATGAACAAAATGCTAGATGCCGCAAATGTTCACATGTTGTGCAGGTTACTGCTGGTGGCGTGCACTGCCGCCAAGCGACACAAGAGCTCGATAATCCCACAGATTCATGGATATCGTAACAAAAGTAGATGGTACGGAGTCAAGTTGAGAAGTCTCATAAAATATGCATCGTATTGACTAGTGCGCAGTGCGGCACTGCGATACGGTCGCACGTCTGCGGTCTCCCCGGGTAAATTTAACGCGGCTGTGACTTTGTCAAAGTAAACAACGATGCGTGGTTCGGTTGAGTTTCAGCTAGTTTTGGAGCTTAATGTACATTTGTTTGTCTTTCGGTTTCGAGATTACGAGTTACGCTCGTATCGTTTGCACAACATTTGAACTAGAATTAATATCAGTCAACTTAAACTCTATTATAACAGGAGCCGCAAAATATAATTATAAGAAACTGCTGCTAACGAAGTTTTCTAACTTATTTGCACACTTAAGTCATTTCTTGATGAAAGACGGTACTTGCTTGTTCATTGAGGTTTTCTTGTGTACTTCGATGGCATTTGACTAACTTGAAGCATTCCTATGTCTAGATCGTTGAAATAAAAATATCGCAAGAAACATATTTTCTCATAACATACTAGTCGAAATATGTTTGTTGTGCCGAGTTCACACTCGCTTTATTCAATAAATACCACAAAATGCAATAAACCGAACACGTTCAGGGGAAATTGTAAATAACGTTTAAAGAATAGAAAATTCAATTCCAGCAAAATCAATAAGAGAAAGTAAACCGGCACATAATGGGATAGCGGAGTATGTGGTTGGAATTCAATTTCCGATAGAGTTAGAACCAAATTTATATTGAAGGTTAGCTCATTCCCCTGAATAACCTAAATTGGAAGCAATATTAGTGTTACGACTTGGTAAATGTTTGCGTTGCTAAAGTAACGCCGTCAGCTTCCACGGCGATGAATATTTTATTACAATTTGCTGATTTATTAATGAACGAAGAAATTATTGAAAATGCTTACACAAAGAGCTATTCAGTTGACGAGCGTCACGAGTAGCAATCGCTTTATTACAAGGATAATTAAAATTTAATTATTAATTCAGTTTTTATGAATCCGCGGACTAATTGGCCTTCTGAATAATAGATGTATATTAATATAAGGTAAATTAATAATTAACCTGTTACTAAAAACAAACCTTTACCAATATCGTCAAACGGAAATTTATTTTCTCTTCACCATCCAAGTGAGGACTATGGTATAGTAATTTATCTTAGTAGCCATCCGCCCCAGCTTTACCTGCGTGGTAACGGATATACGACTCATATTTTCTGCCATGTGATGTTGATATCTCGTTTATTAAAAAATCTATATAACCCAATGATAATGTATAATACCATTCTTAAGAATTATTGAAATCAGTTCAATATTTCGGAGATTATTCAAAACAGTGAAATTTCTTTATAATATTATTTACTATAGATTTTGTTTACTGTATTAGGTGGCGTGGATCCACATCGACCGTCAGATGATCCTAACGATCCACCGGCACGTGATAACGCGACTGGCGAGGTTCAGCGTGTCCCACGACAACGCGATGACGTG
>LD688955.1:135158-192150 GCA_003118335.3 Papilio memnon | reverse complement strand
AGTGCATATATTGAAAACGAGTAACAACTTTCATTTATGCTTTGTAGGGATGACCGGGATACTTGAAGTTTTCTCTTAAGCTCGTATATCTCTGGTGTTTAACTTATATCCGGGGTATAGTCAACGCATACGTAGGTAAGGGTAACGAGTTATTGCTGATTAGTCTAGCGACCTCCATATCCAACCTTCCCCGGGCTCCCCTACTTGCAACGTGTTAAAGCGGTAGAAACTGTTGTAGTTTCTCCAATGATCTGGGTGCCGAACCAGCTGGTGGGCGCGCCGGCCGGCACCGACGTGACCGTGGACTGCCACACGGAGGCGCACCCGCGCGCCATCTCCTACTGGGTCTACGACAACGTCATGGTGCTGCCCACTAAAAAGTATGCTGTCGCCACGGACGAGAACTCCTACAGGTCAGAGCGATATCTTATTCAAAACTAAACAAAGCAATAATCTAAGGTGTTTTTTTAATGGGTGGCTCTATGCCGCCCTCTCGTTCACATTTTTTTAGTCAGGGACCTTGGGAGCGGGTGTATCTTTATTTCTTTATCATTTTTTAAAGTTAAAACACAAATTTACATTAAAATACCAGAGCTTTGGCATAATCGGCTTCGGTAGAGTAAACAAGTGATGATAATTATAAGTGTCCCATATAATATTAATGTAGGGCTCAACAGAAGTACCATATTTAAATGTATTTACGTAAATTAAAATAACACTGGTGAAAAGGAACTTTACGCGAAACGTTAAATTGAATAACGCTGCCACAATAAATCTGTCTGAGGAAAATTATATAATTAGAGAGCAGGTTGAAAGCTCGCGGATCTATAAATCTAAATGAAAAAGCACCTTTGCTAAAAGTGAAAATCGTTTTTCCCGAACTGACTGATTTATTTGGAAGTTCACTTCCATTGTATTTAAAAGTTATATTATCTTTTAAAAGTTTAGTTACAAAAGGCTGAATACATAACTTATGATGGACTTTCGAAAGGCTATTTCATTCTAAAATTAAATTCCAATATAAATTGAGATCAAATAATATTGTGTTTCTCATCAGTGCAAATTTGTAAATTTTCAATGTATTATTGAAATAGGGAAAATGCCTCGATTTAAGCTAATAAAATACGTCGTAACATTTTGTTGTCCCGAGTGACGTCACTACACCGCACTGACCAACAGTTGAATTTGTTTATCGTATTCAAAAATTAATTTACGTTTTCCGGCTTTTACAGATATAATGTATTTAAAGAAATTCAATTGGTTTGTTGTAAACAGTTTTATATTGATCATTTTATTTTAATACTTTGTAATTATGAGGAGTAATTGGAATTTAGAATTGTACCACTTAGTTTAACGTTCAGTTTATGTTACACTAGTGGTCGCCCACGAATACGTCCGCGCGGAATAAAAAACTATATTATTATAATAGACCGTGTTTTCTTCCAGACTGTGTTTTACATCTATGCCTAATTTCAGCGAGATCGTTAAGTATATCTGGAGATATGTAGTAACATCCTTCCAACTAAACTATCGCATTTATGATATTAGTAAGATTATTTGACGTATGTTCATATTTGTAGGGCTCACATGAAGCTGACTGTACGAAATCTTCAAACCGGAGACTTCGGGAACTATCGCTGCATTTCGAAAAACTCTCTCGGAGAAACTGAAGGATCTATTAGATTATATGGTACGTGTTCAGAAATCGTCGTATATACGTATTAAAAAAAACTACTACACATGAATCTAATTTTGCATTCAAATCTCAGTGGCTGTTCATTAAAAGGAATGCGATATTGTATTTGGCTTGTTGATTTTTTCTTAACGGACCCTTGACTTCGTTGGATCAGTACACTATCATTTGTCTCTAAACCACTTAAAAAACTCTATAAAAATTTTTTTTTTTTTCGTAAATAGAAATCCCGATGCCGTCGACGTCTCCAAAAGCGACAGAAATGAAGAGCACCGCTAACAAAGAGAGTAAGTTGCATTATTATGTTTTCCTATATTTTTGCTGATTTCTCCATGATTTATCATATTAATTAAATATGATTTAATATTATTTTAATTCATTGCATTACATTTATTTTTATTTTATAACTTTACATCAATTATTTGGCTTATCATTAGATTTTATACAAAGATATAAAAGTGGATAGAATATTATTATTAAAAATCACTACAAGTTAAAAAAACATTATTAGTTTATATTAAAAAAAATATTTTTGTATGCGCAGGTAATAGATAGTTTAAGTTTATGGTATAGAATGTCCCCGTGTGGGAAATTTATAAAAGTTTTACAAGATAATAAGGAAATGTGTTTGGAAAACACTAGCAACGATTTTCTACGTCTTTGGGCAACGTTCCAAATGGACGAAACCGGTTCAATGGCATTAGTAAACTTGCTACTAAATGTCAATTAAATTGCGCTTTCAAATACCTCTTGCTATATCTTTTGGCTATCGGAAATGCAACGTCTATTTGTCAAGATATCAACTGAAATATTATTATATGTGCCAAAATACTAATAAATTCTCTATCTACTTTAATATAGCTAAAGATTTTTTAAACGTGTTCGTCTCAAAATCTTCCAATGGGGTTTGAAAAAATTATACTTGCATTGGACAGCCCAATTTTGACGCTTATGGGGTAGAGACTATTCAATACTGAGCTACGAGCCTTGCTATGCAGATTTTAATTATGTTTTTGTTTTCGTCGTTGTAAAGTTATATTCGTGTAATGTTGGTCGTCGTCCTCTCGCAAAACACTTAACTAGTTTAACTTGTTTCTAATTACTTCGGAGTGACTTAGCTTCCAATACTCGTCGACATGTTCTGTTGCGAACGTTTAACATATTTAATTTGAAATTATTTAACAAAATACAGTTTTATAAAGGATACTTATGTTTTAAATTATCAGTCAAATAAGTTTAAATTCATTCGTTTTCGATAATTAAGGATTAATCTTTCTTATTCCAATTCTGTAATTGGAAATTGGAAAATTCCTGCACTACTGTTATGGGTTGAAAAAACGTCCATGTACAGCTTTTTTACTGAAGCGTTTTTAACAAAAAATGTGTAAGCTTGCAATTGCCATTGTTAAACTTGATCAATGTAAAGCAAGCATATATCTGTATGTACCTGTTGACGGTATCCGCGTTGCAGGCGCGCGGCGGGCGAACGTTAGCCGCGTGGCGGGACGCGAGCGCGAGCGCGAGCGCGACCGCGAGCATGTGCGCGAGCACGAGCGCGAGGCCACGGAGCGGCCGAGCGTGGTGCGCGCGCAGCTCGACCGCGCGCCCGAGCGGGACGCGCACCACGGGTACCGCGCGCCGCACCCACAGCACGCCTCAGGTACCACTCTCACTGTGCCGCTATATGCCCCACTACGCCACAATATGCCCCAGTATGCCACAATATGCCCCAGTATGCCACAATATGCCCCAGTATGCCACAGCATGCCGCATTTTTAACTGATTACGCTTCTGCACTCACCAATTGACTAAACCCTAGTCCGACTCTCTAAGGTCTCTAAAGTTGTGATGCAAACCGCATACCGTTTTTTAATCATGTTGCAGAAAGACCCCTTCAGAAATATCAGGCAGTTAAGTAAATGAAAATCCCTTGTCAATCTAAGATTGTTTATAATCGATTCAAGTAAAATTGTTTAATGGATCGTTTTTCAGTCCTGTACACAAGAATTCTCAAATCACTTGCTGTCCAAGTAAATTATACTTAGTAAAGATTTATGTTAAAAAAGTCCATTTGGCATCGCAGGGAATAACAAAAAGCAGTGAAAACCCACCGATTTGTGGTGTTTGTAACAGAATACTACATTATTAACGTTGTCTCTTCGTTCGTGTGTTTCAATATCTACGTAAGGAGGCTGCACGAATGGATTGAGAGATTCTGCAAACAGTTTTCTGGAAGCGCCGTCTTTTGCTTTATACACGTGGTTTGCGCTTTTCATGAATAAAAATTCAACTCGCTTGTGACAAATTGTTTTTATCTTTATACGAATAACGGTTTGAAATTTGAAGTAACTTCTCCGACAGTTAGATTTCATTAATTTAAAAGTTTCTGTAAAATTATTTGGAGATAGTTTTTTACTATTCCACAAAGATGCATTCAAGGCACTTAGTTATATTAATGTGTGTAGCTCGAATGATCTACTGGCAGTTCCATTATTTGTAGTGACATGTGTAGAGCGAGGCGGGTCGCTTTCCGCGTACATCCAAATACAGATTAAACATTCAAGGAGTTCGCATACACACTTACACCTCATAAATATTCAAAGCAGACCGCGCACAATCAATTCTTACAGTTCTCAAGCTGGCAGCGAAAATATTTGAAAAGCGGAATGATTTCATAAGAATCAAAGACCGTGAAAACTCGAGTCGTAAATAACGATTATAATTTTGGCGAATCGAAAAATCGGCCATATATTTAGACGCAGTCGAGCATTTCTTAGGTTTAAATTTTAGTGAAAAATACTTAAGTGTCATTACATACTATATCCTTGTTAATTGTTTTTCGCGCGTATTCCTTCTAAAACTTGAGTTCTTCACAGAAAGAATGCCTATGAAATTAATCACGTTGATCTTCCCAAAAAATAATAGTAGATCTATATCGTCATAACTTAAGTTAATACCGCAGCGTTCTCTTATAAAACCGAAATATATCGTGTGTTTTGCGCAACAATATTCTATAAAGGATGACATAACTCATTCGTAACGTACAGCATAGTTAATTCTGTTATTTTCCTCATTTTTTATTTGCGTTTACCCATTAAGCTTGCGAGTTCTTTTGCTAGCATTTTTCGTATTTTTTTTAAGAATGGGCTTCCCTCTTGCCTCAATTAACAAAGCTGCACAACTGTAAATTTAAACTTAAGTTTTTTATAGCGTTACTTTAAGAATTTGCGAGTTAATGTGTTATTTTGTTATTGTTGTAGGAACTGGCGAGCACCGCTGCTGGCGACAGACGTATTTCTTTGTAATATTATTGGTACAAATCGATTTCCTAGTCTGATTTCTCAAAGGTAATTGCCGTTTAGTTAGATCAACTAATTTGTAATAAAGAAATATTTTGTTTGAAAATAGTATTTACTATATTTTTTATTCTGTTGAATCGAACAATATTTGATAAATACATATCATAATGAAATGTTATTGCCATATTCAAGAGTAAGATAAAATAATGAGTTTCTAAGAAACATTTTAAACGATTTCTAGATTATAAAACAGTTTGAACTTTGGCTTTGTTTATAATCTTAGAGTAAATTATAAAACAGAACAAATTATTACATTTGTAAATTTTAATTTATACATTTGAATGAAATTAGAGTTTTGGTCTGCATGTAGATTGCAATAGTCTTAGATAATATTGTAATAACATATGTTGAGCTAGTTAAAGCCGACAGGGCTTGACTCAGCCTGCGTGACGTCACAGCACATCTTACAAATACTAAGGGCCTGTCCCACCAAATTGTAAATTGTCTGATAACAATCCAACGTGTAAAATAATTGATGGAAATATCGGATTTTATTACCTTATCTGACAGTGACGTCATTTTTAAGCTATCTGAGCCTCTATCAGCCAGTGGTGGGACAGGCCTTACTATTTGAGACTTTATCCATCGCGATAATGCTTTGCATAAAGTTTACAACTTCCCTTGTATTTGTGCCAAAATTTGAAAACTTTAACGTCTGCGTTTAACGTTTTAATTATTTTGTAATATTTGTTTGTGTAAAATAATTAGTGGATTAGTGATTCAGTTACATGTTTGTGTAATTTTAATGTAATTTAACTAGGCTTGAATGTCACGCTTGTTAAATGAAATGTAAATATTATTGTAAACAATTCAATGCACAAGGTAACCTATGATATCTCGAGCATTCTGTTATCTTTAAACGTAATTTGTTACCTTAAAAAATAATATGTTAGTAAAAAGACATATCTTTTATTGAAATAAGAGATAACTAAGCTATTTATGTTTACCTTTATAAATGTACAGGTTATTGTGCGATCTTGTCATTGTAAATAAAAATAAAATTAGTATAAAATTACAGCATTACTGGATTTTTATTATGCACCTTCCTCTCCCTCACACAACTTGGACATTCATTTATTATCAAAATACTATTAATTGAAAGACAAAAAGTAAAAACAGTGTATGAACAACTTGGCAGTTTCTTAAATATAAAGTAAGAAAGCTCTTACATAAGTATAATTCTCTAAGAAGCCTTGAAGGACATCTAGAATTTTTTATTCGTCTGTTTTCAGTTTTTCCTTCGTTTCCACTTATTCACATTTATTGTTTAGAGCTAGGTTTTTATCGCAGATTTATATTGTAAATAGTTTTAAAATGTTATTTTCACATATCAATGATGTCAATGATGACACACATAATGACATAGTGTGTCAGTCCACTGGGGATCATAGGTTTTACTCAATGTCCCAATCTATACAGAGTTTTCATGTTACATTTTGATTAAAAATCTAATATACTTTACCAAATTATTTATCAGAGTAAAAAAAATTGTAATCGGTTTTTCACTTTGTACATTATAGTTATTCATCGTGAATTCTTAGACCACGTTTCAGAACCATTTATCAGAGATTAAAGGAAAGTAACAAAGAGCAGAAATAATTAAAAAAGTGTGCACACAGTGAGAGCGATAGGTCCGGAGTTCCGCGACGCCGACGCCGACGCCGACATACAATCTTATCAGGCAGCCATTTTCACTTACTCCTGACAGACGCTATCGCTCGACGAGAATCGATGGTTCTTTTTAATTGATTCCCACTTCCAGCCAGCATTCGCCAGCCCGGCTCTTTACAATCGCCCCTTTGTCTTTTTCTAATCGAAATTCAGGCCGAGTGCCGGAGCGGGCGTTAACGAATTTTACTTTAAAGAATACCGTCACAGCTTCTCCCCAGAAAAATAAATATTGTCTCTTGAAATGGCCCCCGGGACGAATAAGAGCTTCATAATAATTGTTTATTGAAGACTAAAAAAAACTTGTAATAAGTATTCTTCCTTTACGCACCCAGAATTTAATTGCTTAACAGGATCTTATAAGATTTTACAATCAATATTAAAACTATAGTTATCTACTCGTTTTAAAAAAAAATTGCATTTTCCCACGATATAGTGGGAACGTTAGAACGCGCTACAACACTAGTGAAAACCGCATCTCAGCCAGTCTCAGCAAGCACTATTTTAATTGACACCAGGCACCGCAGCCGACGCCAGCTAAGCTTTACCACTACAAATAATATCACAAGCTTCTCCTATTCAATATTATACAGATTAGTTTTAAATTTATACTTACTATTATACTTTAAATAAATATCAAAATGCTAAAGACCAATAATGCCGGTTTCACTTCCTATCCATAAGGCAGCTCTTGTCTCCTCTGCCAAAGTAATCCCGTATGGTTAGAATTAATTTATTTTTTCCTGTCTGGAGTCACGATAATTCCCCAAGACCATGAGAATGTTTTTTTTTCATGTTAGAAGGTTGATAGGTGGTAGATTTATAAGATGGCTCCATAACCGTTGATTATGTTCAACTACTATTATATTATTTAGCTCCACGCTTAGATTTGTGCGTAATAAATAAAGGTAATGTTAATTAAGTGAGCCGAGCTGGAGCGGCAGAATAATGTTGACTTGTAACTGATTCAGTCGGCAGATATTCACAGATTTCACGGACCGCAAACGACCGAGGGGATATACATGAAGGGATGTTTATACCCGACGATCCCTCTAATAACATCACAATTATCGTGTTTATAGTAATACAAATATTCTAAATTAGAACACCTACTGTTTTGGTATGATCTCGACAGCAAAAAGATACCATGGTTATTTTCTTTAAGTAAAAGCCTTGAGGTTGAAAATGTAACTTTAACTAACTAAACTTATGTTTAAGACTGACAAAGTATCAAATTAAATGAAAGGGATATTAACATTTTAACTAGAAGTACTACAATGATACAATATATCTATCACAAAAATATGGCAACGACTAAAAAATCGTTCCGGTGTCGTGTCGTATCGCACTTTATAAAAGCAACGTCGTTAACTTCAGCGATAGTTAAAGGTCGGTTAGACGCTGTTAAGTTTCGTAGTTAATTTATCGTTGACAATTAAGTGAGAGTCATTTAAGTGATAACAATTATTCGAAAATTTAATTACTATAAGTAACAACTTTTCGTACGAATAAAACTTGTGAAATCTTCTTCATTATTACATGCATATGTTTCCTTCCAGATTCTTAACAAGGTATAATTGATTTTCGTTATAAAAAAGTTTAGCAAACCAATCAATAATTTGATCTCTATAACTTGTTAAATTACGACAAAGATTAAAGAGGTGATTATAAATGTTTGCTGCTAACAGGCAGAAAATTACAAATGTTATTATATTTTTTTTCGAATAAAACGGGGAAAATAAAAAAAAGTAATGAAGCGAAGTAATACCAATTCATTGTTTCCACAATGAAGACACATCGCGCCCTCTCCGGTCCGCAGCGCGCTGCTCGGCGCCGCAGCCGGCCCTGCAAGGCGTAAGCGTGACATGGGTAAACCCTTTTTCTTCATAACACGAGCACACTTTCGCCGTAATATTTCATATTTAAAAGCAATATCATATTTTTCCTGCGGGAGCGACCTTGCTTATGCTTTGGTTACATTTTGTAAGGATTCACGTCACGATTTTTCAATATTTCCCAGCGACCGTTCTCGTATTGAGTCTCCGCACAATGCTAGATGAAGCCACAAATTATTTGATTTCAGCGAATATAAATTCATCGTTTTAACAAATATGTAAAATGATAGGAATATTGTAAGGTTGACAACGACTTAATTAGCGACATTTACACACCATTCATATTTATTCGTTCTTACAATTTTAGTTTTTTTATTACTATAGTTATATACAGATAGTAATATTATTTTCTTTTATATTCGCTTGTACATTTCCCTTACAACCATTTTGTAAACGATATCGTATTTGTCAATGATGGCTAACCGGACAGCAAACAAATAATATCCGGCATTAGACGATGTGCTTTTTACTGTATTACACTCAGTGTCCACAATATTGAATGATCACTTCATACGGATACACTGCTTACGTTAATTTATTACGTTGCCTAGTTCGTCCTCAAATCGCGTTTAAAAACGTGACGCCTATTGTATTAGAAAACGGTGCGCACTACTTAGTAATACAGAGAGTGTTTACTTAAAATTATTTATGTATTAACTTTTATTACTTTAACGTACTATTATCGTTTAAAATTGAAAACGTATTGTGTTAAGTATTTTATCTCGCCAAGCACTATATTGAATTGAATGTTACTCAAACCGTGAACATAAACAAGAAAATTATGATTTCAACGACCGTTACAGTAATAATTGAATGTAAAATCAATCGTAGTGTTTGCAAAATAGGAGTTTACAATGAAACTGGAGCTTATTTTTTTTAATTTTCTGCTCCAGATGGTTTTAACCGCATTAGTGATGCGGCCAACTAAGGAATTGTCTAATTTTAAAAAGGCAACGAAGTCAGAGAAAACAAAAAGTCCCAATGACATGATGCGACCAGTGAGAACTATGACACCGACAATAACAACAACAACAACAACAAGGAGAACGAAATCAAAAAGCTATCTTGAAAGGATAAGAGAACAGATTTACAGGAACGGACCGACTAAGTCTGTTAAACCAAGATTTAGAGCTAGTGGTAGTTACAGCGCCAGGACGAGTCCGAGTGCCAACACTAGTGCGATTGTCACTGCCAAAAACAAAAGATGGCGCACCACTGTTACTACAAAACGGACCACAGGAGGTGTAACCGCAAGCGTCGTAGCGCAGTACGAATGTAAATTCGTACTGCGTAATAACATACCATACGGCAGTACGTGTTATCCTATCATGGATATGAATAGAATAGAATTACTCAAAGACGATACGACAACAAGCACGGCGGCCCCGGGCGCGGACACTCTGCCCACGACCACCCAGCCCATGGCGGTGCACAAGGAGTGCGCGGATGTCGCCTTCTGCAAGCAGTTTAAGTGGAAATAAATGACATACAAGTAAAATATAAACACATTTATCATAATTGTTAGTGATAGTTATTTTACTATTTATTAGTACTGATTAAGATGAGTTTTAATTAAAGGTAAGTTTCATTTTATTTTGTTTTATTTTTAAATTAGTTCGGTTAAGTTAGAACTCGAAGTACATTAAACGAAAGTAAAATCGTCTATATAAATTATAATAGTTCCTTTAAGCACATTAAAAATGACACCTATAAGATTCTTATTCAAGCATAACGGCTCAATTTCATCAGTAGCTACTGGTTCTTTATTAACATAAGGTCTTATTCGAATATTAGCTGTGTGGTTCTTAGATTTGTTTGCGCGATCGGCGAGTGGAGCGAGAGTGGAGCGGGAGCAGGATGGGAACGAGATGGGAGCCGCGAGATTGTTGCAGCTGAGTAAACAAGGATGGAACAATTACCTCCCGACAATATTATGTCTGTTTCCAATTCAATTACACCCAGCTCAGATGTATGTTTGTTTATACTAACAACATTATTATTTTATGAATCGTTATTCTAAAACACAGATTTGATGCTAAACTAAATAGCAGGTGAACTTTGATGTTTTTAGATGTTCTTTGAACATACTTGTTAGATTACGCAATGTTTTGATGAAGCCACTTGGCTCGGACGTTTCAATATTTTTTGCGAGCGGTAGTGGTCAGTGGGCAATGGGCCCAGTCCTTATTCGACATGTCTCTCTTTATATATTTGTGAGGGCAGACATAAAAAGTGACGGGCGTCGGGAACGTGCAGGGGAATATGAAGAAAGGGGATTTACCCTCGTCAAGCGGACGACGGCGGCCGTAATAACTACGAGCAAGCGAGATAAAAGCAACTCAGTGCTCGCGATGAACTCTAGACACAATGATGACATGTTGTAGCCCACTGGAAGTAAACAGCTTTTTACGTCCAACAAATTTACACTTCGCTAAATGGCGCATGACGTTAATATTTTTCGGACCCGGCTCGCGTCACGCTTATTGCCTCCGCACACACGAGTCCACGTGAAATACGCATTTTATCAAATAATCTTAACATATAGTTACTTTTATTCCAATGTCGAAAAACCTCTATTTTGGCTACTGTAAATAAGAAACATACCAGCAAGATATCGCAACCAATTCGAACAGTCCCTATATTTTATTTCATACACTACTTTTATTTAAATTAATATTTCTAGTTGTAATCTTGTCGAATCTCATGATAGAATCAATGAAACCTGTTTGATTATGACACATGAAAACATTAAAGTAGAACGCTCGCGATATTTTATGAAATAAATTGGGAATATCATATTTTCAAGGTCATTTCTTGTATAAATACGGTAAGATAAATGTATTGTGGGATATAAGTGTCTTTTATATAAATGCTAGTTAATAAATAAAAGCGTGCACAGGGAAGGGAACGGCCATCAGTTGATCATCTGGCGGACTTAACCCGCGTCAGGCGTCAGCCGCTAGCCGCGCGCCGCGACAGACGGACAAGCGGATTATAATATTGCGCAGCGCTCGCTGCCTCCCCAGCATTTTATATCCAACAAAAAATCATAAATTGTGTTTGGGATATGAGTGAAATTTATCCGTCCATTACACGAACGGCGTGAAGCGTGGCGCTACGGCTTTTATTGTTAAAGTGAAAACGATGAAATGTCTTTCATTTTGAAATTCCGCTTTTATTGAAGTTCTGCTAATACTCGTAGTAAGCATGAGGTGACTATTGATAGACAAAACAGCTGCGCTACAATGACATCATCAAAATGTTTAAACAAAACCATTAGACAAAATGAGAAACAAACATGTCTGTTCGTATCTCTGTTGGGTTCAAAACATACAAGCGAATCAGTAATTGAGTCACTTCTCAAAGCAACCGCCTCGCTAAATTAACAATGTTCGCCAAACAAAGTTATTGAAACTTGCATCCAAAATTTGCATGCGGCTCTTACCTTGTTAGAAGATATTCAGTAGACATCAGACAAGGAAGTTGATAGTGATCGATATATGAGGCACGAAGCGCTCTAAGTGTTATCACGAAGTTGCCGCAAGTGAGGTAGCAGCCGCCCCTGCTGCGGGAACTTGCAACTCTACCAAGTCTTTGTAATTGACTCACAAATATTATTAATCTGCAGTACTAAGAAGAAGAGAAAGTTTCACAATTTTTAGCTACTATAATAAATAATTTATTAATTGACGCCAGAAGACTTATTTAAACAGCTTCAATGATTATTTATTGTAGCAGAATAGTTTTACATTGTAAAAATTTTGAATGCTATAAAAGCCTAGCTTTTGTCCGCGACGGCGTTCGTGCGGAATTAAACAAAAATAGGAAGTAGCCTACGTGTTCTTACAGAATGTTATCTACATCTGTGCCAAATTTATACCAAACATACAATCATAAATAAATTATTTTTTTTGTTTATTGTTTCAGAGGAAACTTCATTTAGATGTAAAACTCGTGATAGTCAGAGAACAAACCTTAAAACGAAAAAAAAGTCAACTAAACATTAAATTGAAACTTCGCAACTGTACACCAGGTAGAAGACAGAACCAAGGCAGAGGCACAGACAACTCCTGCATTTGTTTTGCTCGTTGCATTCTGTCAAAGCAATAGTTACGCGCACTGGTCACGCGCCGCGCCGCGCCGCGCCGCCCGCCGTCTCTCTTCTCGGCTTTCTTAGCGGAATTGCTTTGTATAAGTTTAGCTTTATTTATTGTCATTTTCAATCATCTTTATTCCTCGCAAACGACACTTCGGTATCATTATCCGCAATAAAGTGCGCTATAAAGAGAAACTCAACAATAGTTGCGCTGTCTTAAGATTCCCGACTGCCCTTAGAGACAGAGACCCCGACAACTTCCATTACTTTAAATTAGTTACGTTACATCTCTATGTATCTTTACTACATTTTAGTTTTAACAGTTATTTCAGATTGGTATCTCGTCAAAATCAAACTTCATACCAATATTATAAATGTGAAACTTTGGATGGATGTATAGATGTTTGTTACCGCGTATCTTCAAAACGGCTTAACTGATCTCGAGGAAATTTAGCACAGATTTAGAACATAACTAGTCCGGCAGAACATATAGATTGTTTCATTCGTTTTTTTACCAATTGTTTGAAGATATTACCTTGTTTTTAAAAAGTTAAGTACAGTACACGCTCCAATGCATACTACGCTAGCAGCTCAGTGCGCGCGGCGTTCTGCACACGGCGGCAGGCGGCACGTGCGCGGACTGTGGGAGCAAGTGTACAGGCTATACTACACCTGCATTATCGTTTATCATTATTATACATTTCTGGAGTAGTTGCAGTTGTTGTTTACTCAGCTTCTAGCGAAGTGAGTCAAGTAGCAAGTGACACGCAACTTGAACTAGGTGTACGTGGGTGCGATAACAGACGACTATAAACAATCACTATTTGAAACTGCCAATGTTAATTAAGATATGCTTATTAAGCCAACGATTGCTACTAAAATATAACTTTATTCATGTGTTTTATAAAGTAAAATATTTGAGTTCGACGTCATAAAAAAGATAATATTGGTTTAAAGTTAACTGCTGGCCGGGCTGGGGGGGGCGAGTGTGAGCGGCGGCCACTCCGCGCCGTACTTCAACACCGCTGCAACTTTTATTGAAAAACTTCACCCGAATTTACATACACACAACTAACATTATTAAAAAACGCTTGTAACATTTTCTATTACAATAAAAACATTTATTTCACTTAGTTATTAATAACTTATAACCAATTTTAAACAGTTTTATTCTAATAACTATCGCTCAATTTACAATATTATTTGAGTAATACGCAAAACGAGACAAAGCAAATACACGGTAACAATGTGAATTGAAGTAACTATTGTAAGATTGTAACACGTGAGCGAACTGAGAAGTTGTGTCTGTCTCACTATGATTTCTGGGATTTATTCCTTACAATTCAGTACACAGATCATCACATATACCAACTTACATTTGTAAATCGCATCTAAGAAATTGCAAAGGATAGAAACTTATTTTATTATAATTGTTGTATCGTGCTTTAAATTCTTGTAAGATAAACATGCGACTGTACTTGATTGTTCGCTAAACGACTCCGCGCTGTAAGACCCAAAAAATTGCAGTTCCTTCAGTTTTTACACGTTCAAAGATGTGTCTCGCGCTAGCGCCCTCTTTCGCTGAACGGCGACGAACTTACTTTCGCGAACTTAATCTGCACCAAGCTTATTTTGAATTCATCCCTCGTCCTGCGGTGCAAATAAAAAGCACACTTTATGAACAAGTAATATTTGGAATTTACCAATGAAGATAAATTCTCTTACCTTCGCTATAAAGTTTTTGGCTTAAAAATATTACTTCTTACAGTTTTACTGCAGAAATCAAACGTCTTAATAAAATATCACTAAAGATAAAATAAAATCGATACCAAAATATACTTCCAAATACTTAAAAATATTAGAATAAGCTATAAGTTAATTACAGCAAAACACAATTAGAAAAATATTGTTTGAAAACGCTATGATGTTTTATTTGTACCACACATAGATACCTTTAAAGGTGGAAAGTTTTATAGTAAGTTGGGAGCGAGAGCGAGTCAATTGCGCTCTGCGCTTCCACTAACGCATTATGTATTTACTTCTTCAGATCTCACCGCCAACTAAACCTGAATTATACTTTTACCTTTAAACCTTGTACATTATTTATTATTTTTGGAGAGGACCAGAACTATAACTTAATAACGTCAATCAACTAAACACATCACGTTATTTAGAAAAAGATAGAATGTTTTACATTATGTACCTATTTATACTTAAGCCCACAGACGTTCATTGAAAAACGGGCTATAATAAAACAATTATTAAATAATTTTAATAAACCAAACATGATTCAAACTATCTAAAATCTAACACTAAAGCATTTCATATAGTGAACTTAGACCCTTGCTTTGCTTGCTAAGTTACGTGAGTACTTACTCAGTCTAAAATCAGCAATTGTTTTTATAGTCCTTCTAGGCTGAAAATTTACTGAGCACCTGCATTTCAGCCTTCCTTGTTTTACTATATTTCACGACGATGTTTAGCGACTTTTTTGTCGAAATAAGTTCTGTGACTTCAGATTAACGTGGCACTTATATCTTAAGTTCAAGTTTGTCACTTAGCAGTCGGCGTTGGGGCGTAAATTGTAAGTATTCGACCGCTCCACGCCTATAACTTAAACAACATTGTGGTCAACTTTCTAGAACGGAAAAGTTTCTCTGTTACTTGTGAGAAAGTAATTTGCTCTTTGGCTTTATAAAATAGTGTATGACAAAAGTTTGAGCTTCACACTTACTTGCATTTTGTATTCATTTTCACAAATATGTTAACTTCACTATTTCAAATTGTTTTGTTACATTTCCGTTAATATTTAACCTTTGTTTTTTTCACAGTTGCCTTGCGTTACAAGCTGGATTACAACTCAGTTAACGGGTATAAAAACCGATTGTCTCTTGACAATCTTATCTATTCACTTTTTAAATACCAAAAAGTATTTGAAACTTCCATGATACATTCTAAAAGCCAAAAAACCAACACAAATGCATTGAAAACTGATGTGTGTATCTAAACCTATAAAAAAGCTTGAGATAAAATGGCAAGAGAATTTGGTGAAGGGATATCTTTGTATGTCATGTGCTTTATTTCCTTCACAGAGAAGCGTCGGACCGAAAATATTTCCAGCTGTCACGTCAGTCATGCGGCCTTACGTCTCCTGTCATGTAACATGTGGTAACACGGATAACGCGGCTCTGCGGTGGAACCGCAACACTTCTGCTAGCTTACACATTTTAACAACCTTTTCTCTATTCAGATTTTTATAATTTTAATATAGTGTGATCTTACTTAATTGCAAATTAATAGAATGATTTTTAATTCTATAGCATTTAATTAAATCAATTTCAAGTCTATGGCCAATTATCACGATCAAAAAGACCACTCTAATTTCTTCTGCGATCTTTGCCTGCATTCTGCTGTTTCGATCTGAAGTTTGCTATTTTACGATAATAGCACCTTCATTAAATAAACAAATAAAAGTTATATAATTTAGCAAAGCATCTGATTGTAGACCGCATCATAAATTTTATTTCATCCCGGCTCCGGCGCGAGTCTGCCGGCGCGGCGCGGCAAACACTTTGCGGTTGCGAGTTCGCGGCGCACACGAACAACCAAGTAACTTTTATAGGAAAACTTATTACGAATTACCATATTTTACGTTGTATTAAAAGCGATCGTAAAACTTTACATTTTGTTATAGTGATTGTAAGTTGCAATAAACCGCAAACGAATAGTTTCTGTAAAATCGTTTACTTCGCGAAACGACCTGTATTGGTTGACAAGTATGTGATCAATGTGTACCCACAATTGTTGCATTGACATTCTGTTGGCTTTAGTGGGATAGTAGGTTACACGGCTTCCTGTATTTTATTACGTGCAGGTACTCCTGCGTGGTGCACGGTAGATTCAATGGAATACAATCTAGAACAAAAGAACTTTGTATAATGTACCTATATTTTGTTCAAAATAAAATCATAACTTCTACTTCGTTAATGACCTGATAAGTATAATGAAACACAATACGAAGTATAGATAATTGAATACATCGTATGGCAATTGAATAATAATGAAATTGTTGATATGTTAATTAAAATCAAACAATGAAAATCAGAGTTCAATTAAAACGCAATAACATTTATTCAACCGGATTTCTGTTTGATTCATTCTATACGGCGGTGTCTCGCGAGAGCAGCGTGTTTTATGGTCGAGCCACAAAATGATCGTTTTTTAAATATCGCTTATTGAAAACTCTCCTCTGTAGGGAATTTATATATGGTTTTTCCGAATTACAGAACTAAAAGTATCATCAAACTTTTCAAGAGTAAAGCCCGTTTTATGTAATTGTAATAAAAATAACGCATGCAGTTTAATAGGAATCCAATCGTAGGATAACAATAGTTCAATAGTTCGCTGTTCATGTTCCGGCCGCAATTTCATCCAATATTTTGCTCCTGCACTAAACCCGGAGGAATATAAATGAAGAATCAGTTCGGTTCGTTCAGGTTTGATTGTGAGCTACATTGTGCTCGATAACGGGAAGATGCTTGTAACTAGCGCTATGCTATCTCTGAACGGAATAGAAAAGACGAATTAAGGTCTTGTTTACCGACTAACCTCGATTGAAATTCTAAGGATTTTAAACTTGGGAGATTGAGTGTTCTCTATGGCTGTAGTAGAAATGAATAGTTTACATCAGTCAAATAATAGTGTGTCCTAACGAATAATTGAAAAAAGGTTGAAACAACAAACTTTAAAACCTAATATGCAGACAAAAACGATTGTCCCTCGCCAGCGTTGTTGTACATAATACAATAAAGGTTTCGCTGCCAGCGTGCCTGTGAAATAACATTCTAATCCATGTAATATGTTCAAAGTATCGTTCATGTTCACATTTATATGCAAACATAATCCTCGTCATCTAATTAAAGTAAATCCGCGAGTTAGTGCGGCGCGGCACAAAGCGCCACCAAGTTAAATAATTAGCGCGGCGGGGCGGTGGCGGGGGCGGGGGCTGCACGACTGACGAACTGAGCAGTCGACGTAATTAGTTCACTGAATATGCTTAGAAGTAATACTGGCTCACTGTCACACCGATTGTGATTGAAAACAGCACTATCACATTACTAAACAAGCAGTTTAGAGTGCTGCATGCTGTCCCCGTAGTCTAGCCGACTCTAACAAAGGGAACGATCAAATTCCTGATAAATTCCCAATCGAGATCTTTCTATCGTAAAAATTAAATATAATAAAAAAAACAATGTAAATATCTAACAAGACATTAACAATTTGCCAAAATAACTACTATAAGTTAGGGTATTTTAATGCAACAATAAGAAAACGGTGTGAGTGGCATTCATTGACAGTGCTCGTATTGAAGTGGCATTACGCACACGTCGCTGGCGGCACAAATCGCTCGCTGTGCACACAGTGCGCGGGAAATGCAGCCGCGTCTTCATCATAGCGGAATGTTACGTTTTGATGCCCGTGTGTCATATCACATAACCCCCGTGGATATAACACGCGTGATATAAGATTGAAAGATATTGTCTTTTCTCACTATGTGTTATTTTGTTAAACAACAATATTAAATAACAATATTTTATAAGGACGTGGAATCATAAAAATGTCAGATAAAACGACGTCTGTAAAAAAACAATAACTCTAAAACATCGGTAAAGACCTTCCCATGACATCTTAGTAGGTAGCTTGTTTATGTTTTAAAAAGTACTTACACAGATACGGTACCATTAATTGGTAAGTGCGCGCCGTTCTCTGCCAATTCGCACACTCTTGGTGATATGACGCCCCATCAAGCCCAATGTAATTCGATAGTGTAGTTGTGGACGTCCGCTCTAAGGTCCTCTATCGTTCCCCAATGACTGAGCCTCGGATTGCTTACTCGCGGCTCTACAACGTGGCTTTACATTGCTGTATTCTTTTATCAGGTGTTTCTTTGTATACATCTTAACGGTGTTAAACTTAGAATCGCAAACGGAAGTTTTTTTTTTACTTTTTACATTAAAACTTGCCACCGCTGGTGTAGAACATACCTAAAGACAATAAATGAAAAGCAGTTGCGATGAGATTACGACGTTCAGAACAGATTAGTAGTTCGCCGCTTGCCTCTGCCTCGATAGGGTTGAGCGCATTAACTACTATAGAATATTTACTATTCTGTAATAAATCCATTTAACAAGTAGAACATTGTAACATATTTAATTGTAACTATTTCAAGAGCATTTTAATTATTAACTAAAATCATTGCAGATCTATCACAACTATTATTTACAGTCACACAAGTATATTACATGTGAAATACACGAAATAAACTAGCAGTTAAACATACGTAAAAGAGACACGTGTGTACAATGCATTATGCCATATGGAGAGCCCAAAGGCCAATTGACTCGCACCAAGTTATCTCACAACTTCTCAGTAACGACGGGATTCGGCGGCGGAGAGCTGGTGCAATGCACAAGAGATTAGCGAGTGATTTTTATTTAAGTTTTACTGGGTAATCTTTGCTTCCTAATACATTATCAAAAATGTACAATTTAAATGTATAAAAAAGGCAAGATGCTGACAATGGTTGACACTGTTATTAGCTCGATATTTTTTCAGAGTTCAACACGAATTAATAATAATTAAATAAGCTTATGAACTACACCAAGAAAGACGAACTATGAATTCATAGCGAACTTTATGCAGGTTGAACTTTTAGCGGAAAAGTTGGTTGCCTGACAAACGAAGCGACACGACGCGACCTAACACGAGTAACATCTCCTTAATTGGACAAATGAAATGTTTGCAACATCAGTATTATTTCTTCGACATAAATATTATATTACATGCGATCATATATTTATCTTTTCTAAGACATGATTTCGAGGTGCAAGTACTTTACAAGCTACAAAAACTTATACAATAAAAATCAACAGAATTTAAAACATAATACAGTCTTAGGCGCTTTGGTTTTGTCTTTTTATTGAATGAAAACTGTGCTTAGAACATTATACTNAATTAACAATGTTTTATATATGATATTGTGTATGTTGTCATCTCCAGGGTCTGAATGAAGACCAATCAATAAGATTAAGAGTAGCCAACTGAAATACATAATTACGTAGCGGACGGCGGCGCCTTTCATCTCAATACAGAAATGAATGCAAATAGCCTTATTGAAATCTGCGGAACCTTTAACTGACCAATGAATAAACGATAATTAATCTTTAAGGCTTTAACGTTGGAATGAAATTGTTTGTGGCATGAATAGAGCTTTACAGATTACGTAATAATACGGTTTTATTAAAAAAATATTATAGATACAAAGATTACAAAGGCATAGATAAGAAAATAAAAATATTCAGTGATTTTTGGTTATAGATGAATTCGGTGTAAGATGCATCTTCCTTACAATGTTAAAGTCTTATTCTTATTTAAAAATGCTTCTTTATGACAACAAAAGCAGTACGTTTTTAAAAGCTGTGAACATATTTAGTGATCACAGTGAGTCAGTGAGGTGCGCACGTTCGCTAGTTTCACACTTGATGCTAATTTCCCTAAGGACGTATAAAATGTATCACGATCTCGTGTACAGCGACACGCCGCTGCTGAGAAAGTTACTCCTCTTACAATACTTTAAGGGTAAAACTTAAAATTATATACCTTCATTTTAATATGGTACAAATGGGTTATTTGGTCATTGACACTTGAAGGAATACCGGATTACAAAAGGCTAAAAATACGATAAAAAACTCTAACATTCAAAGTCCAATTCAATAAACCGTAATAAACTTAACTAGATTATTACTTAATGTAGATAACTTTAAACAAGCACTACCTACTAAAATATAATCACTCAAGTTGTATTTTCACGAAGCCGCAACTAAGTATCTCTATTTTTCTTTAAAATAGCTTTAAGATGCCGCATAACAAGTTTTTTGTGCAATAAAGCTTCCTTCAGCGGTCCGACTCTTTTGTGCTCGCAACGTTCTGCTCCAATTTTAAGCTCCATTGCTGTTCTCTCGTTAAGAATCGATCGCAAGGTGTCTGTAAGCTCCTTGAAACACTTTGACTGATGTATTTACTTTAACCAACTTCCTTTACAATAACAATTGATATTTTTCTCGGAACTGTGAAGTACTTTAAATTATTAAAAACAAATACCTAAAGAATATTTTCATTTAAGTGACTTCCCCAATTATTAAATACAAATGCAAAATTATTGAATAATATTTGCACTAATTTACAGAAATACCTTTGACATTAAATATCTAACAAACATTCAAAGGAACATTGTAAATATAGTTGTAATAGCCAGTTTCCTGTGGACCAAGAGCCGGAACAACGTGTTGTCGCCGCACAATGTCACAGTGCACTCCAATAGCTCCGGTTTAATGTCTTCGAGATACTTCTCTGGGAAGACAGCTTATGTGCACGATTTCTAATACTTCAGTAACATTTAGTATTTAAACAACGGTTGATGATAAATCCTGAAATAATTCAATAAAACTTTATAAAATAGACAATAACTTAAGTAATACCTTCTGGTACACTGTTAACGGAGTTTAGAGTAAAAAATTTGTTGCCTATTTCGTTGAAATTTTCATAGTATTTGAGGCTAATTTAATTTAAAAGAAAATAAGGTAATCAATTTGTAGTATCGGAATAGAAAATGACATTATGAAACGCTTGTGGTTTTATTTTCTTGACACTTCAATTACTATCGTTCACCTACTGTTTTATAGTTTAGTTTTCATTATTAGATAATCATTGATCATAAGGCAGAGGTTCGTTCTATTAATTGTGTTAGTAAACAGTCATGTGTATTCTTGTCTATAACTGTGTTTAACTGTTAGTAAATAATGAAACATCAGAACAATAAGTTATCATTTGTGAATGGAGTTATAATTTGATAATATTGAGTAATCGTCCGCGGAGAATAAACAAGAATTGATCGCATCAATTATTAGAACGTGGGTCGGAGTCGGAGTCGGATAGCGCGCACAAATCGACCTCATTACGCGCTGCACGCCCACGCCCACAGACTTACCAAAGGTTTTGTGTTCTAATTCACAAATAGTAAACTGAACGTTTTATATGATAAACTCAGTTCTAACTGACGGTTTTAACTGTGTTAAACTGATCATTTAAAACTGTGCATGTGTAGCAAAACTTTAACTGAACAGTTCAACTGACAGATCAATTTTTTCCTACACACGCACAGTTTTATCTGAACA
Organism: Papilio memnon; assembly: GCA_003118335.3. NCBI lineage: Eukaryota > Metazoa > Arthropoda > Insecta > Lepidoptera > Papilionidae > Papilio > Papilio memnon. The sequence continues at coordinate 170,206 of LD688955.1, read as the reverse complement.
GTACGACTCTTCAGTTAAAACTGCCTATTTAACATATAATTGCCGTGCTATTCATTTTTTTTTTTATTTTAATCAATAAATAGTCCGAAAATCCCAAAATATGTAATAACTAGCTCCTGACCGCGACTCCGTCAGTGTTGAATAAAAAATCTTCGTAAATAGCCTACGTTTTCTTCCAGACTATGTTCTACACCTGTGGCAAATTTCATCACTATCCGTGGAGCCGTTCGGGAGATATCTTCCAAGAAACATCCATCCATTCATCCATCTTTTTTCGCATTAGTAAGACAGTAACATAATATCTTCCAAATTAAATGTTTAATACTAAAGTAAGTATTTAATCGTGTAAAATATAAATTCAGTGAATTTTACACAAAAAAGTTCTGCTACAATATTATCTTTCCGGCATTGATTCGGGTTTTTGCATCAGCAATTTATTTACATATTGCGAACATATCGCGCGGCATTTCTGTCCTGTATTCCTATCGAATCTGCATGCAATGTTGTAGATAAGCATTACTCGAAAATTTATTTGTTTATCTTTTTTCATCGCAATTTTAGTTTTAAAATGCAAAGAGTTCAAATAAAAATATATCTTAACGCTTATTAACGCTTTGGGGTACTTTTTAACCCACCGAGTTGTAATTATGAAAACAGCTCTCGTAATAAGTGATAGCCTAAATTGAGTCTAATGAATAACCGTCCTCGGAGAGTAAACAACAATTGATCGTATCATTTATTAGACACGGGGTTGCCGGGGGGTTGCCGGGCGGCGCGGGGGGCCGGCCGACGCGGCCATTACTCACCGCGCCGCGCCGTCAAACATATTCCCTCTGTTGCGCCTTTTTTTGGTCTTAAATCACCAAAAAAACACAATAAACAATGGTAACTACTAATATAATGCATATTAATACTAAGTAACTACATTTGTAAATGTAATGGTATTACATTGACTCTATTAGTACAAAAAACAATATTTTTTATTAAGTGACCCATACACAGCACTGGCGTTGCATTGCCACGAATTAACAAATGATAGCCGTAGAATTGGTTTCTGTTGAGTCCAGAGAGTTAGAATTTGCCTTTTGGTAGCAGTATTAACATCAGATGACCCGCTAGTTCGGTTGCCATTTGAATGAAAACTCTTTTTTAATGTTAATAACATATGTATGTATAATGAAATTTCAGGCGCAACTCTTAATACACTTTGACATTCACAAAAATGGTACAAGATTTGCGTAAAGAATGTCATCTTTTATGCAACAGCCAGCTCGGCTAAATTAAATTAGGCAATGCAAATGTTATTCCTGTAATAACTCTCTGAAGATTATGTAATACGACACTAACATACCTCTAGTCATAGCTAGAATTTAAATTAAAAATTAATTAAAACATTTCTTTTTTAATAGTAAAGGAGTTCAACGTGTCAGGACGTGAAGGACAATTTTCTATGATGAAATAGGACAATAAGAGACCGCTGCAATCTAATCTAAGTACATTTTGCTGAACATTGACGTCTTTAAATGCTTCATTGAATTCTTTAGAAGCCGTAGTTATAAACGTGTTAGCTGCTCTTGTTCTCGGTGCATCCACATTTATAGCTGCGTGTTGTTGTACAACAAAGAGGCGAACACAAATCATTCGGGAGTCCGAATGTCTATTGTTGTCAACTGACCGCGATTATTCACGTACAGTTAACTTTGACGTATTGAAGGGGATTTGTCCGTCATCTATTTGTTTTGAGCGGCGCTGGCGAACGGTCTGCCGACTAATTTACGACCGACGAGATCTGCCTTGTTGGGATGCGGTCATTTATAAAACATTTGATTAACACCGAGTGACAGGCTTGGTTTTTATTTTAAAAAATGAAATGGAAAATAGACAGAGAAGATATTGATGTTAGGGACATCCTGTCTTCTTTTCATCAAAGATGAGCAAAAGTTTTTTGCAGCGGGTTTAAGCAGACATTTTTTTTTATACGATAAGATGGCAAACGAGCAAGCGGCCACCTAAATCCGCCGAAATGGCGAAGCGACCGCTGCCCATAGACATCCGCAATTGCAGATGCGTTGCCTACCCTAAATCGACGGAGGAAGAGACGCACATAAAGAGGATATTTCTCCTTCCTATGCGTCTCCTCCACCGTCAAATCCGCTTTCCCGTCCAAACCTTTCCTTATAAGAAAAGGGCGGAACGGGAAAGGGACTAAAGTTGGGCCTCCGGCACCACACTTATCAGACGAAACGCGGAATTATTCCCACTTCACGCCTGTCTCCTGTGTGGTCGTGGTATTGCACCGGGCGAGCCGACCCATTCGTGCTAAGATGTTAAAGCGGGCTCTACCACTGTTAAGACATAATTTAATAAGTTTTTTATAATAATTCATCCGCCCATATCATAACATGTTTTGTAGAAATTGCTGCTTGCTAAATCTGTTTACGATTTTTTAATAAATAAACAAATAGCAATATCGAATCGGAGAAATTCCAATAGAACTCTGTTTGATTTATATTCTGTTCGCGCGAAAAATATTTACTGCAGCGTAATGTAGCCATCGTTATCGCGTCGGGTGCGGAGCGCTTTTGTTTAAAACCGTCAGAGGCAGATGTCGCGGCAAGCGCGGCTCTGTCATAGCACTTCTCGATATACTATAGTCAAAGACATTTAAGAATAATATAGACTAGGCATAGTGAACAAAGTTTTTTCACCGGTACTTTCTTTGAAAGGTACTACATCATTTGACAAGATTAGTACGTCACCTCGTGTCCCTGTACAGACATGTAATAAAACATTTTACACAATCATAATAAGCTCCAACTTTAGTCATAAAATAAACTAAATAGTGTCAAAAAATAAACATTTAAATTCATGACAATTTAATAACACCTATTGGCAATTAATTATATTGACGTGTGGTTTTGGGGATATTTTAATAGATGGAATTAGTGAGATGTGAAAAAATGCTCTAAGTGTAGTGTAGGTAGTGTTTAAATAGCAGATATAAGATATGCTAGTACTTTACGATGCATGACCATAGATTTCGAACGGAAGAATTTTCAATGGTTTAGTATCTAAAATATTAAAACTGTTTACTGTATTTGTATTGCTTTAACAAGTACCAATTTGTTTTTTCATAATCATGTAGATTTTCAGGTCATTTAGTTATCGGTTTTTCAATTGTTTAGTCATACCCTATTAAAAGACACATTCAGGTGGAATATCAATAATTTGAAAGCAATAACATACACCGGTCCATCATTAAATATCAGCGACAGAATATAAAACTTTTATGACAAACATAAAGTTCGCGCTCGGTCCACCACCGCGTCCCGGTGACAGCGGCCCGCGCCTCGCCTAATCTACACTACAACATATTTTTAAATGTAATAATTGCTCGGCATTTTTTGTCAGTCATACAAGAAGGGTTCGAGTCCTGCGGCACAACATCCCTTAGACTGTGTGTTGCCCTGTTCGCGCAATATTGCAAATTGGTCACTTACCTTCTCAATGCCCTGTTTATCGCCTGCAGGTGCCTCCTCACTCTGACGGTGTCAGTGTCGAGTCCAGACAAATTATGGTCAAAAGGCCTATGAATTTCTACTCTCCCTCAGTTACGTGTTTCGTCGGTTTGATAGTAAAATTACTTGAATATAATATTAACAATGTTATTCCTTTTTGCTTACATAAAAAAATCGTTTCTCTTCATATTTACTGAAGTGACAATATTACACTATCAACAATCATTATTAAATGTTTAAAAAGATTTATAAACAAGTTGATTGACATTCAAATATAAGATCCGTTCTTTGCCGTATCTTCAATGCCTTCTAGTTTGCCAATAGTTTGAATATTGAGAAATTTACCAATAGTTATATTATATTTTCATATCAAAATTGTGCAGCGACGTTACGTTCGAATACTGCGGCTGTAGGTTTTGGTGAAATTACGAAGACGGCAATAAAATCGTGAGTGGTATATTTGATGCGACGCGCGATTCAATACATTCCTTCACACGATACAAAGACGACCACCGTTCTTTATATGGTCACCTTTTTCTTTATTCCCGTTTTTTTTTATATTTGGTAAGATCGATCATTTGCGAAGTTATAATATTCAGGAATAGTCTCTTTAATAAATACAGAAGTAACAGTTTACTTTTCTTGAAGTTAATAACATAACTAAGTTAAAATAAGAAATCTCTATCTACAGTTGAACACATGAAATAATTTACTTCTAATTGAACACAATTTTCAACAAATTATAATAGTTTTACCAATAGTATTAAAACTAAAATTAGAATTTTATATTTACCCTTTTCAAAGACTTCAACGAACAAATATCTCGAAGTGTCCATTTTACAGCGCGCGTAAAAGTTTTACAGCCCGACAGAGTCGTAAAGCAACCTGAATTATGAATAATGGATATTAAATTGTTGTTCAAACGTCAGCCGTAGCGGGAGCGGGAGCGGCAGCGGTGGCGGGAACGGGAGGGGACATTTGTCTATACATCTAGGGTTATATTAAGACACTAATATTGTTATAGTGAGATGTATGAACCTCCTAAGGAGCTATTTCTCAAAGAGCGCTAATAGAGGTTGTTAACTTTTGTGCCTATCGTATTTTATAATTAATCTTGACTTAAAGTATCGGAAATTTTCTATAATATTACTTAAAAATATCGTATCTAAGTAACAAATTATTCATGTAGAATTAAGAGAATGTTAATAGTGTAATACAGTTGTTTAGATATGCGACGGCACGTGCATACGTAATGCACGACCAGGCAAAGGAGCGAACAAGGAGGACAACTTTTATTTGAAACTGGATTAAGCAAGTTGTCTCGTACGCGCCGCTCCAGCGACGCGCTGCCGCAAAAGGTTTTAAGTGTTTTAAGAAAATTAACACCCCTATTGTATATTCAACAGTAGAATTTGTGGAGAACACGTCGTAACTTTTGGCCGCGAGTCACGTTCTGAGAACAACGATATAAGAATTTTACATGCGGCGGTACGTGCACATCTCTGCATATATCACGAACTTGCTTATAAATTTTCTAACAAATTTTTAAAATATAAAGCGACCTGACTGACAGGTTATTCACCTCTTTACAAACGCCATACAAATTGATGGGTAGCACGAATAGAGTAATAACACGACCTCAGTCAAATTAGCATTAAAATAAAGCAAAATGTTTTCATTGGCTAGTACTCATAGAATTTTCTACAACTTATATAGCAGTCGGTCTACCGTCACATACAACTAAAACCGACTCACATCTCCCACCTCACGCTTAGCAACTTTACTCAGTTCTTGTCACTGGTCTTCCAATAAAGTGTTGGTGCTGGCATAGAATAAATGTAAGTTCAGCTCAAAAGTGTACCAGAGAAATAATGTAGCGTTTGCTGCGGGATTAGTTTCCAATTGGAACGTGCCGCCACGGCCGGCCAGTGGCGCTGGCGTCGCGGCGCCCGACCACAGCCGACCTCGCGCTTGTTTCAATTCCAATCACCATCCAACTTTCAACAAATACTCCGGGCTTATTATAAGAAATGAATATTTATAACTCAAAGATACGATTTTTGAATTCTAATAACAATGAATTAATCAATACTAGACCCCTGGTGACAATTCTTCGTCCGCAATAAAATCATAACAAATAAATAGCTCTAATACGTAATTTCATTGGCAAATGTGGTAATAAGGAATATTTCCTCTCAGGCATATTTGCGATATATTTTATTAGGGTTTGACAGAAGTGAGAAGGGATACTTTTGCAATATCGTAGAATGGCCGCGGCCCGCTGCCCGCCGTCGCCCGCCGCCGCCGCTCGTCCGTTCTTGTTATAGTAATTTGAACGCTCGCCTAATACCTAAGCCGGTTGCCATAAATCATCAATTTCCTATTTTATCTCGCCTAAAAAATCATTTACAAAAATTGGGTTTTTCTCGATAGAAAATTTCCTAACAAAATTCTTGTAAAAGTGATCTATGCTAGACAGATTTTTATGTTAATCTTGGAAGCATCTTGACAACATAATGCTTTAAATTAGAAAAAAAATAATTTTTGATAAGGCTGCTCTGTAACACCAAAATAATATAAATCAGTTTGCATCTACCATTACCTTATCATTTGAACATTTATGCTTTTATTATAATGGAAGTAATTCGTCAAGTGTTTTTTTTTTATAGAGAAAGGAGGAAGCGAGCGGCGGGAACACACAAGTGTTCATCGACGCCCCTGGACATCCGCAACACCAGAGAAACTGCAGATGGGTTCCCCAACTATGAGTAAGAGATAGGCTCGCTTCTGGAACAACTCTAACTCGTAACTCAAAGTTTACAATTGTTTTTACAAACATGAAACGATGAAGATAATATAGAGTATGTACATACGCACGCTTTATTTTGACAGCTATAGTTCATCCATTGGTTTTGTTCGTCAACTATCATCAGTCAATTTTTTTACATTTATCCAATACGTAGCTTTTTCTTTTGTTTGCTGTTGTGTTAAAAACACGTAATAAAGTTATTAAAAAGATAAAATGTAAGATTGGCGTTTTCATTAATGTTAACTACGAAAATAATAAGAAACATTTCTGCGGTAAATATATGAGGTGCGTCGGAGCGCGTCTCGCGTCTCGCGGCCTGCGGTTATAAATGACACCGCGGAATTAAGTCGCTCCCATTCGGCTGGAAGCAATGTCTCGGATTACTCATACTTTAAATAATGCCACGCTACGGAAAATATATACATATCAAATGACAAAAAGAAAACTTGGAATATTTTTTCCCTTGGTGTTTCCTACCTACTGAACATTCGTTGTCACCAGTACACAGTAAAGTACAATATTTAGATTAGAAAGTATTAAATAAGACCAAAGCTGTCGCCTTCTACTAGGAATAACATTTTATTCTTTAAATGGGGGATCTTTTAATTTGAAATTAAGAAGTAAAATTTAACAGTCAATTCATTTTTATTACATCAACAGAACATTTCCCATCACATTTTATCGCCAAACTTGAAGTCATTGATTTGTTTATGTGTTTTATATCGCCGCGGCGGAGCAGTGTCGTGCGCTAACTTATATTGAAAAACTTCACAAAGCAATATAGACAATTTTATACATTGTAATATGCATAAACATTGCCTGATATACCAACTTGTATTATCAATTATTATCGTAATGAAATTAAAATGTTCAGGAACTTGTGTTCTAATTTAATTTGACTAAAGTACTTATTGCATTTCTTCAATTTGCTGTGCACTATATATAAATATATTGATAAAAATTGTACTGTAAATCAGATTTTGTCGCATATCAACATATTTTATCAATAATTCTTCGCACGACGGCCGATGTTCCGGAACAATAGCAGGTGTTTAACAACAATTGTCATTTGCATTTATAAATGATTATTCAACATCGGCATGTCGGAGGGTGGAGGACTGAGGGCTGGGGGCTGAGGGACATTGTGGGACATTTAATGTCCACAGAATTTCATTTTCAGATAAATACTCTTTCCAATCTTTTTTGAAAACTTTATGCAATTCAGAATGATGTGAAGAGTAAACGCTACAACGTTATAATTAGGTTCTAATTAGGCAGGACGTTATCTTTTATCTCCAGTAAAGATTTAGTAGTACACGAGCAAAGCCGAACGGATTGATAGTATCGTATTAAATGAATATAACAGTGTTAAATAATATTTCACACTTGCTTTTGATAACCGCCGTAAAGCTACTCCAGCGTTCGGCGCAGAATTACAAATCTCAATTAACTGAGCTTAGCGTAATCTCCACCAGGCTTGTTCATATTTATTGATATCATTATTTCAAACATTTTATTATATCTTGAGATACCAAAGTAAGGGAATCGTTGAAATTAAATTTTGGTATAATTTATTAATATTTATCTTAGATAGTTTTACAGCGCCTCATGCCTCATTTTAAATGTGAGGTTTCAACTTTTGCATAATTTGAAATTTTTTTATAACTTTGACATTCATCAAAGTTTTCTTAGATTCTTTGAAAACAGTTACAGTTCTCGCTTAACTGAACTTAATTCACCTGAAATAAACTGATTCTAAAAGACAAAGATTCAAAATGAACAGCAAATGGAAATAGCACAATTAGTTTGCGAGTCCTTAAGACGGCGCGCCATAAGTCCGAGAGACAGGCGGCCGCCCGCTCGCCGCTCGCAGGGACATCGACTAGTTGTGTATTCTCAGAGCACCCCTTAACCATTAATTGCTTGCTTTGCAGCTTCCCTACTGTACTACTGTAATCGTTAACCTTAAACGAATACTGACTTTACTGCAACAATTTCTGTTCGATCCTGTTTATCCGAGAAACTTGTTGTAAAACTTTTCTGCAGAATGTATCTCTACTTTAATTAAAACTCTCTTATCAAGGTATAAACATTTTCCACATATCAACGTGCACCGGAATATCGGAAGCCGTAAATATTACTTAATACTTTAGCAGCAAGCATAAATAAATGATTGGCGAGCGGGTCGCGGTGATCCAATGCTCCCGAGATAACTGGACGTGCACAATCGCGGACAACGAGAACGACCAGCGTCGGCTGACAACAACGCAGATTTGCATTTATAAATCATTCATGAACGGCGCGGTGCTATCCGAGAAAACATTTTGCGTGATTGTTCTAGTTACAATTTTGACAACTGTCAATACTGCTTGACAGAGGATAGAAGACGATTTTAGTTTGTTCGATTCAATTTGCACAATAGCCGAAGAACTCCTTTTATTTTTGTACCACGAATTTGTATTGTTTTGCTTAGTACAGTTTACTGGCTCCTTTGCCTCTTTGAATTTTATAAATATGTGATGGTAGGAATTATCAGTTAAATATTAAAAGTAAGAAAAAAAAACATTTCAATTAAAGAATTAAGTTCAGTCTGCAATCGAGTGCACCTATTTCGAGATGATCGCTGAGAGCATTTTTCAGCGACTAAAATCGAACTTTGCTAAAAGCTCCGGCAAATTGACTGAAAGCTACTAAGTGCAGTGACGCACTAACTTTCTCTCTACTGTACTGTTAAGTAATCAATTCCTTTCAAATAGGAAGCGAGCTAATGTGGCAATAATTCAACATCAATTTCTGATATTTTGTCGTTAAATATCACTAAATTTCTCACAAACTTTACTCACGATTTCTATAGTTTCTCTAACTTGAATTTTAAGACTATACCTAAAAGTATTGTATCGATGTAAGCTTTAGTTTGCCTTCTATCAGTTAATGCAACTGTTTATTATAATTTGTGTGGAGTACACAAATAGCAATGAAAGTCGATGAAACCGAAGTTTACATTATAACGGGCGGGAGTATTTGCCCAGAGCTGTCGGATAATTGGAACTCAAACAGGCAGAACTCCGCGACGTCCTTGTAAGCACGTTTCAATTGTAACGTTAATCCATCCTCATACACTTACACTAGAGGTCTGTGTGACTGCCGACGTCACGTGAACGAGCTCGGACCTCTTGTACTAACGACAATGTCCATCTCAAAACCAATTGGTATTATTTAAATTCACGTGTACCACTTAATAAAAATTCTACTTATGTTCATATTGATATAGTATTCGTATTTTCCTATGATAAAAACAATGTTATGTCAGTATTTCAGATAAAAACTCTCTCCTTTAATTCAGAAACTGGTGCTTATTTACTTTCCAATGTGACTAATAATTTTTTACAAGAGTTTTGAATTTCTACTTATATGACAAATGCTATATCGTTAACATTATAGTCTATCTAACTATAATACATGTGTCTATCGTAGTAGATGTCCATGTAATAAACTTTACAAGGCGTATTGCTATAAAATCAAGGTTTCTATAAAATTGTGAAATGATTTCATTGATAAGCAATGTTAGTTTGCGAGCGGGATTGACCCACGCCTTATCTAATACAAGCCTATCGTTTCTTTGAGACCCTTCGACCCTCCATTTGGTATAAGTGATGCGCGGTAGCGATACCAGAAATTGTAGTAATACCTTATTAAAAAATACACTTGTTTTTAAACCATTCTCATTTTGTAATCATCTTTTAAATTGCACAGCTTCAAGAGTGCATGTAACCGTAAACTTTAATCGGATTTTTGTACGTTTTTCCTTTTTTATTTCCGTTTCAGAATCATGTGAAAACTCCAGTAACGTTTTAACTGTAGAACCTCCCGTACAAACGGTTAAAAGCCTCCGTTTTTTAGCCGGGAACCAATTTCAACAAGATTTTCACCATATACCTACGAAACAAAGTGAAAACTTGTGTTGAAAAATTTACTTTTGTTTTAGCTGGTTTTTACAAAAAAAAAACAAAGCGTCAGATTACAAAGAAAAATTATTTTATCTGCGAGTACAGTGACTATCTGACACTAAAATATGTACACTTCGTCTATCAAAATAGAATTATACTAAACAGTACGCTTCTAGTAAGTATACTATAAAATATATTTGCGTCGTTTGAATTTATATTCAAGTAGTAAGCGACAGAAATAATATTTAATATTAAGTACAAGCCTAACATTCCCTTAGCTTTAAATGAAAAAACTTTTATAATTTCCCGTTATTTTACACTTGCCGACTGACAGGTGGGTTATTTGAGGAACTTCACTTTTACATTATCAGTTTAAAAGTAATACGAAAAACAGAACAAAATGAACATAAAAAGAAGGTTTTTTTAACATAATAAAAATGTTCTTGTGTTTTTTTCAATTTTTATTTGAGCAGCGAGCAGAAAACTCGTGGTACCTCCTGGTTGGTGGCTGACACTATGACACGGTGGTAACAATATAAATGCAAATTGGAGCTGCAGCGCGGACTTAGTCGCCGGAGCGGCCCTAACGACATTTTTAATGACCCTGTTTGTGCACTTAATGTACTCTATTAGGACTAATAAAGTGTCGTCTACATGATAGCCTTCTGTAGTTAAATAAATACTTCCATTAAAGTTGTTTGTCATATGTAATCACATCAGAGCAATATAACAAAAAATATTAGCATTGGTTTGCAGAAGTTGCTTGTCAGTACAGGCTTGTTTATATTGCAAAACTTGTTGGATATTGTTGATTTCGAACACGTATAAAAAATAGATTTTTATACCTTATGACTATAAGAAATCATTACAATTATAAGTACATTTCCGACGACATTAATCAAAGGCACAAAGCGTGTCTTTGTGCGAGTGTAAGGAACAAATGAAGTGAAAAGGTTACGCGGGCTGCGCGGCCTGTGCGGCCTGTGCGGCCGGAACGCCTACATCTTACTAAAAATTTATTCGAATTTTCGTTTGCCCGCGGCTTTGGGAAAACAATTTGAGGAAGATACCACAAAATTGTTTCGCTGCTTTTTTTGGTAATAGAATATTTTATAAAATCGTAACCGTCCCTCGTGAGACAGACGAATGAACGCTAGTATTTTTTCCCTCCGATATTCTCATCGGCTTATTTCACAAACTGAAATAGATACGATGAGCAATATGAAAAGATACAATTTAGTATAAAACCTTTTATGAATCTAAATTGAGCGAAGTTCCCAAATTAATATCTTTGATGATATAATTTTTAAATCGCCACTTCGATAATAAAAGTAACGATACAGATTAATTTCAAATTAAAATTAAAAAAAAAAAGTAAAAACTTTGTCTAAATTATTTTGTTGGAGTAATAATATATTTTTGATCTTATTACTAAACCAATAAGTCTGTTTTGCGTGATTAATTATATTCTAATGGGTATAACAGATGCATCAGCAAGTCTCACCAACGCATCTCTTTTGATTGTATTAACCATTAAACTACATGTTACTGTCTACAGGAAGTCGTAGTGACTAGATGCAGATATCCAGACAGTGTACAACACAACCACACAACAACATAGCAACTTGTATGCGGTTCATGTTGTTTATTTATTGGTTGAGTTGCAATGCGAGGAGGAGGCTTATATTTGCTCGCCTAGTCTCGTAGTCTCGTCGTATCAGTGTTTCTATTTTGATATCTCTCTTATTGTTTGCTTTAGACATTGACAGCGGCATTGTTCAGGAGTTTAAATTGTATTTTATTAAGTGAACAATGCAATGCTGATAACTGAGAAACTATTGAAATCAATGCAAAGATCGTTCATAATATAAAAGAGTGAATCCATAGTAAAAAAATAATTAAACTAATTTGCGTGTCCGAGCAGTTTGCAACGTCCTCCACTGGCATGCTGGCCAGTTGTATGTCATTATACATTCAATATTTAAAACTGCCTCGAGCCCCGGCGGCGCTGTGATTGACAGGATAACGATGTAATTGCAGGCCGTCGTTTAATCGCCATTTGTCCATCACTGGTCGCCGCCGACCTCTGTCAAAATCATGCGCAAAATGAGAATTGACTTTTAAATTTATTGTCTTACATATACCACTCCAAATGCAGAAATGGAGGTGAGCACAACACAAGCTACACTTTTATATGACAATTTTGATACTATCAAATGATACTGTTTCCGAAAGTTTCGGTTTGTGTTTCAGATGTTGCTACTGTTATATTTGTTAGTGAGGCTGCAAGTGATGGCGACGTCTCCGTCCTTGATTGCTGATCTATCTCTGGCTTACTTCCAACATCGGGACGTGCGGCATCTTTGTTATTTATCTTGTAACAAATACACTGGTAGGTTGAAATATTTTAGTTTGTCAAAGGTTTTAAGTCTTTCTACTATAATCCTGTACATATTATATTGCAGAAACTATAAGCATAGTCAACAATTTTATTGACCAAGGAATACGGACTTCAGTAGTTATGATTAACGAGGAAGCAAAGTATCCGGAGCCAGCACTAAGTTCAAATATTCCTCTTGGAGTATTTCTGGACGCATCTTGTATACACACAAAATCAGTACTTACGGAGGTACCAATATTAAACCTTATTTATAATTTCTAATATTAAAGTTTTTGAATTCTTATAACCTGACAATACAGGCTTCAAGAATTAATTTATTCGACGCCCTTCATATTTGGTTTCTCATTAACTATTCAGAAAACACAACTAGTGAAATAGACTTGGAAGTTAAACATTTCTTTCTTGGACTTAATTTGAGCGTCAACACTGACATTGTTCTTGTTAACAATAGAGGTTAGTATGTATTTACTATCATTTAGTTATTCTAAATACAACAATACGATATCTTATTTATCTCTAGTTAATGATATTTTGTAATAGAAAACGAACTTGCAGGAGAGTACTATGAGTTAATTGATATATTTAATTACGGTAAAATTCAAGGCAACAGTCTAGAATGGAGGCAGTATGGAAGTTGGAGCAAAAAATACGGTAAATTATATTTAATAGTGGATTTATTGACAACAGTAATAAATGTCACTTACTCGTATGTTATCTCCTAATAGGAATTACGATTTTTTCAAATAATTACAAATACAAAGATCGCTGGAATTTTCACAATTTAACATTAAGGGCGGTGTCAGTGGTAAGCATTAGTTTCATACAATAGTAACTACATTGTATTACAATTACCTAAAGCGTATTATGTTGTAGATATTGGAGCGCCCTGAGATGTTCAAAGCGACGATGCTGACAGAGGCGCGCTACACGGCCGGTGTGTCCGCCATGACAAAGGTGGTCGCGCAGCTTCTGCACGTGCTCATCCAACAACATAACTTCAGGTTAGTTACCTACCGCACTCAGAGTTAAATAGGCACTCAGGGAGACCTTACTATTTTTGTTACAGATTCAACTACACCATAGTCGGTCGCTGGATCGGCTCACCCGAGAGGAACTCTACTTTGGTAAAAAAGTTTAAGAGCTTTATTTTCGCTTTGTATAATTATATTAGGACTTGATCTTAAACATGTATTTATAGGCCGTAACTAATTCCTTGTTCTGGGGCGAACAAGACATATCGTGTACTTGTGCGAGGATATTTCCCGAGTGGCTTAATTGGGTCGATGTATTCTTCCCTGCTACAACTACCCTTGAGTAAGTGTAAAGTGTTTTACTTTAGTTATGAAAATACTTCATTAGTTAAACTCCTACATTGCGAAATAAAGTAATATTTTTATACCCGGCGAACTGCGACGGTAATTTTTATTTCAATTAATTGGAAGGTAAGGTTTTGTTTAATTAAATATCATTCAATTCGCATTCTTCTTAGAGCCGTAATAATGCAGTCAGACAAGTTAGGAATTTACTAGAAATCAGATTTATGCTCATTTGTATGATTGTTAGGACGAAATTCTACTACCTGATACCGGACAAGGGCGTGGGAGCGTATGAGAACCGTTTCTTGACTCCGATGTCCGTGGGCGTGTGGTGGTGTACGTGCGCGGCGGGCGCGCTGTGCGTGGCCGTGCTGGCGGCCGGCGCGCGGCTGGAGGCCAGGCCTGACCCACATATATACGCCTTCTTTAGTGTCTTCGCGACTACGTGCCAACAAGGTTAGTGATCACAAGAAATACTTAGTAAGTTGCATTTTTTCATTTTATCTAAGATTCAATCAATACACTAATACTTACTGAAAAGTTACTTACTGCCGTAGCATTTGTATTTTATTATACCTTTTATAAATGTTAAAATCTTTGCAGAGTATGAAGACGGAGTTCAAATATTACAGGAAAGTTTCTCTAGTCAAGGTACGATTGTATACTTATTGTCAAAATTCTTGTTAGTGTTACACCTCTACTAATTTATGGTAAAACACCTCCCTTCGGCCTTTCTAGGGCGACGTCTTATACTCCTCGTAGTAGGTCTTACAAGCATGTTGCTGTACAACTACTACACCAGCAGCGTGGTCTCGTGGCTGCTGAACGCGGCCGCACCCACCCTGAACGACCTGGACACATTGATGAACAGCGACTTAGAACTTATATTCGAAGACATCGGATATACTCGAGGATGGCTCGATGTATGTATAAAGAAGAAGCGAAATAAAAATCAAATGTTATCTAAAATATTCACTTAATTCTATGTTAAACAGAATCCTGGCTTCTTTTACTACAGCGGTCATAAAAACCCAAAAGAAGATGAACTGAGAAACATAAAAGTAATAAATGCTAAACGAACTGTTCCACTGCTGCAGCCTGTCACCACTGGAATAGAGCTAGTGCGGACCGGGGGTGAGAAAATTTAGCTTTGATTTGTATTGCTAGTGAAGCATAGAAGGTAAATGCAATTTCCATAAAACAATATCTGATTAACATTTCTTTGGTATTTACTCAAATAAAAATACACTGGTGATTTGCTAAATTTGATCCTTGCAGCATATGCTTATCACACGGAGCCTTACACAGCGTACCAGGCCATATCGAAGACATTCGACGACACGGAGCTTTGCAAGCTGGGATCACTGCAGATGATGCAGCCCGCGCAGGTCTACATCATGGCGCAGAAACGAAGTCCCTATAAGGAGTTCTTTGTTTGGAGGTTGATGATTTAAATTACGAGTAGCAACGATCAGCTAAGAATGAAGTATATGATATTGAAAACTTTTTTTCTCTTTGTAGTTTAATGCGTTTGCAAGAGCGTGGACATGTCAGTGCGGCGCAGGGCCGGGTGGGTGGTCCCGAGCCGACTTGCTCCGGGCGAACACCGCGCGCCCTCGCGCTTGGCCAGGCTGCGCCCGCTTTCGCTCTGCTCGCAGAGGCAGTGCTGCTCAGCATACTCATTTTGTTTATTGAAATATTGTGGTACAGGTTAGTTAACCTCACATGGACGAAACTTGCTACACTGTTAACTATAAATAGTATTTTTTTTCTAGATTTACAACAGAAAATTCAAAGGAGAAACGAAAACACGAACCACAAAAAACTAGTTTCGAGGTCAAGTCAATTAAGATCCAAATGTAATAATCATTTTAGGTTCACTTATCTTTGTAGCATTTTAAGGCAATTCTTTTAAAATTTGTAGAAAACACCCAGCAGTGTGTTAAGTTGTTGCTTTTAACTTAATTACAATATAAAAGTAACATAAATTTCTTTTGTCTTTTACCTACCGTCTAATAAACTACTCACAGTCACAAACACTTCACATTGTCTGGACTGCTTGTTCAACATTTTATTGTGTCAATTCAGAAGGCGAACATTTTTTTTTTGGTTTATTTAGGTACACTCTTACTGTGAAATTTAAAAAAGTAACTCGCTCCAAGAGCTGGTGAGCACATTGAACATTCACCCCGACACCAGAAGTGTCTGACACAAAATTATTGTGTGAATGCAAGTAAAAAACAACATGAAAAGCGCATTGCTCGTGGCTGAGTGCGCCCTCATGGACCTTATTGTAGATACTAATGAGGTCCTCTCCTGTGCGGTTTGAAATGAACATCATCCGCGAGGTGGCGCCACACCTCACACCGCCTCGCCTCACCTCACCTTACCTCATCGCCCTGGACGTGTCACTGAAGTTTTAATGGCAACTTGCATGTTTTGTCTAAATAAATGCTGTATTTCATACGATACTCAAGTAAATTAAATTGTACTTAAAAGTTTATTCTACACCTTACAAAGTTCTAATTAAACAATCAACCTATGTTAATATATTTTAAAACGAATAATACAAATTAAAAAGGCGTCGCAATGAAACAATACACTCGACAGATCCCAGGTCGTGAACAAGAGCAGTGGAGTAATCGAGTTAATTGAACACTTTGCGCTCGATTACGCTGTTCCACCAAATTAAGCGGCCCTCCAGCCCTCCAGCCCTACACCTTGTAACGAAACAATTCAATGTCTTTACTGATTTTTCCTGTTAATCGTTTGCTTTTTTTATCCAATTTAAATATTTAATATAGACTTTAAAGAATTAGTAAGTTCACAAATTACGAATTGAAAATAACAATACGAATAACTAAGTACTTATGTCAATATTATTTCTATTTCCTGCAAATACGAGGCAATTCCATTTGCAGGGTGATATGATACGATATCTCCTGATATCCGCCGATTACCTTCGATATCTCTGACCTACTGGTACACGGTTACCATCAAGTTGATAAACATGTTTCATTTAGACAATGAATTAAAATACAATCTGTAACAATCATTAATGTGGTTAATGAACAATTTGTAATGAATTTCGTAATACAGTTATACGGTAGTCTTTTGTTATCATTGATAACAGTGTGTGTTGTGGGAGTACTCGGTACTCGGATACTTGAGTCTTTTGCGTATCCTCCTCGCTACCGCCGGCGATATGTCAAAGTTAATAACTGTACAGACATTGCTGGTCTGCCTTTCTATTGAGATATCTCATTATTAAGTATTAATGGACTTGCACTTACAATAAATATAAATGAAGTCCATAAGGGGATAAAATCTTTTAATAAATTAGGTCGCACTTTGTGCCTCTCTGCAGTGAATTATGTTAATTGCTGAGGCGTAAGAGATTTAATTGCGACTTCTTTCTCTCATTTCCAATTTATATTGAAGCAAAGCTTTACAATTTTCTTTGTTCAAACTTCTGAATCTATTTGTTGTACAGAAAAGAATGTTTAATAACCTTTATTCACTTTGAGAAATTATAGTTTCATAATTAAAACTGATTATCCAGAAACACTCAGATCTTGAGATAGTGTTTAAAAATCCATTATAGTTTAAAAAGTCTATGTTCCCTTCGATATTACTGAGAATATAAAAAACGAAGAAGAATTAGAAAAAAGAAAGGATAACAATGACTTAAATGTATATTTTATTTGCTATAAGTAAATATATTGTATAAAAACCGTCCTACAGAATTCGGTGTGTGCTAACCGCGCCTTTAGATTTATTGGTCGCGTGGGAAATTCGTGACGAGGTCCGACTGCAAAAACGTACGTATTGCTTAAAGAGCGACTCTGTCACACAACTACACTTTGTTCATTTAAAGGAATTGTATTTGTTGGTGTTTTCTATATTGAAACATATATTGAAACAGCTACTATTGAAATATTATAACATAGACACCATGTACGTGGCATGTGTAACTTTCAAGTAAATTTGCACTTATTTATGTAAATAAATATATGTGAGGATATAAGTTTGGCATTCGGACTATTGTAAATCTCTTATTATCAACTAGGTTGTGATTAAACTCTTCTAATAAAAATTCTGAATCAGGTTGAATTTAAAGTGTGAACGCACAATGTTCGAGTAAAGCTAACATTTGTATTAAATAAGGCTTCTTCGAGTGGTTTAATTAAGTGGATAGTTGTGAGGCGAGACGAGAAGATAATTGAATTCCAGCAACAGCTCTCCAGCGCCCTCTTACGTACAACTTAGCTAGTGTGTATTCTGCGGCTCCGGCGGCTCCGGCGGCTCGTTTACACACGCATTATAATGTACTCCAAGAGCGCTACGCAGTTATCTCAATTTTACAATTTACATTTCATATATTGACATATTGTTACTAAAAGTATTTTACACATTTCAAGAACTAAGGGCAGGAAGATTGCCAATTATGTTTTTACTTCAAATGAACAAAGAATTGCGATATAAAATGGCACATTTATAATGTGAGTAAAATTCTTGTAGTTTTATTTAGATGCGGCTGTCGAGGCGCAGCAGCACGGTGCCTATAAATATCAATGGCATCGCATAAATAACAATCGAGCAGCCGCCTTTGTGGGCGCTGCGGGGCAAGGAGGGCGCGGGGGGCGCCGGACACGCGGCATTCAATACAACATCGATAGCAAAGAAAAATTCACATTTATTACAACTTCCAGCAAATACTTTGATATTAATACTCGTAATAAATAAAAGTGTCGTACTTTTAATATTTATTTTAATCTTGAGTATTCGTATCCGAGCCGGTACTTAAAGTTGAAAACAAAAGTGGGGAAATAAATAAAAAGCAGCTTACGTAGAGTAGACTTTTATATTGTATAATACAAGTAATTTGGTGGATAAAATCATTAAAGAAAATATAATCTGGCGTATACAAGTAGTTAAATTTTATAAACCTAAAAATCAATAACTATTATTTTATTTAACTTCTACGGAATAAATGTCACAAGAGTTGTTCGATAAATTTTACTTTGCTTGGAATAAGAGTAAAAACGATATTATGTATTCAAAATTTGTTTGATAAAGTTCTCCAATAAATTGAGCAGATAGTCATAAAATGAATTTTATAAGTTGGTAAACACGAGTTCAGTCGACTGTTATTTATTATGCCGCAGAAGTTTTCTGCTGCGGCTAAAGTAGTTTGCTGTGACCCTAATTAAAAACTTTGATGTATTTGCAACAACTGGTTTCCTTGACTTTCGAAAGGTATGAGAACAAATTATGTGAAAGCCTCCAACAAAATCTCAACTAAAACACAAAAGTAGTTTCCAAATGTTCGATATCGGATACTCCGGATTTATTACGAGTATATAATAATAGGTACATTCAAGGACCCATTGCTCTATATCGCTAGAAATACTTCATTACAAAGTAAACTATTCACACAAACTAAGCTTTTAAAGAACTAAAAACGTATAGAAAATATTTGTATCTTTAAAATGAAGCAGATTCCCTGAAGTGCCTAACTTGTATGTTCAAAGCAAAAAGTTAAGTGGCCGTTACCCGCGACGAATTCTCTTTGCCGCAGACTAACCGAGCGTTTTGTTCCTGAAAGTGCCGTCTGCTCCCCGCGCCCCGCGCCACTCGCCCCGCACCCCAGCTCGCAGTAGAACATATTCCGCAACTGAAATTAGTATAATGAATAATGAATAATAAATTACTATTTATTAAATGAAATAATCACAAGTCTGATGAAATAATTTAGTCCATGTCCACTTTTTATCACTGACATTATATAGATCTTAGACAGAAATTTGAAGTATTGGTTAATTGACATTATTTTCACATGTGATACTTGATTACATCGAGGAATTACTTAGAAAAAAATGTATGTATCATGGTAAATTATTATTTATTTTTGTTGTCAAACATTATTATTGATATTCTAATAATATTATGATTACGACCCAACAAATAAACGGAATTGGTTGCAGTCACAAGATAATAATTTCGCTGTTTATTATTCCAAATATTTGTATATGTTGTCAATTATTTGCTTGTGATAAATAGCACGACTTGTGAACGATGTTCGTAGCAGCGCGCTACGCGAGCTACGCTGGCTACGCGGGACTGCCTTCGGCTATAAAATGTATTCGCGATAAAAATAACGTTACGTTAACTGCTATTAGCTTTGACACTCGCGTATTTCACTCTTACACGGACAACTTAAATTTACAGCCT
This sequence comes from Papilio memnon, assembly GCA_003118335.3. NCBI lineage: Eukaryota > Metazoa > Arthropoda > Insecta > Lepidoptera > Papilionidae > Papilio > Papilio memnon. Next base: position 149,981 of record LD688955.1, on the reverse strand, counting down.
TTTCATGAAAATTGTAAATACATCATAATACTCAAAAAGTATCATAGTATATTTCATACGGTAAAACAAATACGTCAGTTCATTTTAAAAAGATGCATTAATGTGAGTTGGCTCAAATTGTCATATGCAAGTGGCTCTTGTCGTAAAATGCGCATCTGCAGCTCTCGGCGTCGTGACCTCTTTGTGGCAGCGCCACCTAGCGCCTGAACACCTGCATAAATTGTTTGCTACAACGATTTAAATTTACACCTACACTACGGAACAAAGACTTTTGCTGCAATAACTGCCTAATATGTACAGCTAATGTGATGGGACGTTTTTAATTCCGACTCTTATTGATTTTGTATGTCTTTATCTATCTACATAGCAGAAGTTCTTATTAGACTTACATACTTCTGTATTTCAATAACATTTCGTACGTATCAAGGACTAAAGGAAGGTCAATACCAAGATTTTAGACGATTGTGGAAACTTTTGTTAAAACTTGAAAAAGACTGTAAAAAAATCAGTACAACGCCATCTATTTTATTTAAAGTAACAATGTTTGCTGCGAGCGTTTTTTATTTTTCAAATAATTGATGAAGGTTTATCTACTAACACGAACAAATGAGTGTCACAAGAAATTGAACCTGTACAAGTAGCATTGAACCTGGCTGTGTGCTCCGCGCTGGCTGCAGGCGAGCTGTACGCGGCTGAAACGCTAAGCGCACCTCTAATGCGCTTACTACTATTTGTGTTTACGCACAAATCTCTCAAATTGTGTAATTCGCCGCGCAAAGGCGGCCTTAATTCCGTGGCGTTTAAATTAATTGCGGCTTAACATATTGTTGTATAATTTCCTGAATAATTAAAAGTGTATGTAATTTAACTTGTAATACTCATATAAGTACAGTTTAAGCATTTACTTTATACTTTGTTTTCACTAAAGAAATAGAATTCAAATAACTTTAGGCAAACTATACCATTAGCGCCATCTGTTAATATTAAAACACACTATTCACAAAGAATATTGATGACATTTAAAAAGTAAGAGTTTATATTTACTGACATCATCGACCGGAATTCAAATAACACTACATATTCATTTGAAAAATTGAATCTGTCAGAGAACTTATAATAAAACAGAAAAATATCTTCACAGAAAGCTTCGTCCTCAGAAATATATAAGACCAAAATTAGTTTTCTTTCCCTTTAACAAAAAGTGCCGTTTATCTCAAATAACAAATTAAAAATTCTATGAAGAAAATAAGCACTAATAAATGTAAAGGCAATAAGCTTTGAGATAACTATAAAAAGAATTTAAAAGTTAAAAGCTCGCAGTTTAAGAGACAAAAGCCATTCGTGAGACGCGACAAAGTCGTTGTAATAACAGATTAAGCTTCGCCGCTGGGTGGTAATTTATACACGCTTAGCGGACTGCGGCTGCACGGACCTCTGCTTACTAATATTGCACATTTTGTACACTATTGTCAAAATTAAAGGACTTGCACGAGCTTTGAATATCCCAACTTCTGTCGAAAGCTCCTCTCCTTATAAAGTATCCAAATTCGGTCAAAACAAACACGGCGTGCTGTTGATCTGAAATTATTCCAGCAACGCAAATTGTTCTGCGGGATCGCGTCTAATCCGATTTAGTGAAGGCATAACGCGGTATAAAATAGCACACGTTGGGGTTTAAAGCTGCCCACATTTTGTGCTGTAAGCCTCGCTACTGTACGTGTACAGTCGTCAACAATGATATCAACATATGCACTAAATGTATCGGACTATACCCTTTATGCAAATAGCAGTATAAGTTAAATTTAGTGCAAGTACTGTACATTTTGTAGGTAGTTGTTGTGACGTACGTACATTAAACGACGAGCTGCATCATGCCTCTGCGAAATGATTAATGAAGGGAATTAGCGCACCTCACTTTAGCGTATACTCTTAGTCACACCGCGGCTGTGCCAAGTGATTTGTTCAGTCACGCAATTTTCGGCTTTAAATGTATCTGGGAAGAGCCGATTATAGCTTACAAATTTCCCATTTGGCAGCTCTATTTGTTTCGCGTTGTGCATTTATCTCACAGATGCGCCAATTAATTCACGACACACAAATCTTGATGGACTGCGACGCATATTATAATAATTGGTTATATTTCGACGTGTAAAATATTTGTGTGAGATGCAGACAAGATAAAAAGCGGTAATGATTGTTTGTAAATCAAAACGTTTACTTTTAATGGGGAATGAACAGTGTCTTCTAGAGAACTAAGTGATCTACTGCTGAGGGAATGAAACTACCTGAGCCAGATGTAGCGGTATGAATAAGAAATACGCCTGACTAAATTCACCGTCAGCTGACGTACAACATTTTGACAGACATTAACATAAGTGCAGATAAAGGCTTCAGTTAAACGACATTAATTGACTTGAAATGAACAGCAGTATTATTACGATAGCTTTTTAATGTAATTTATTTACCATATAGTAAAGCTATATAGCTTAATTACTAATTTATTCTGAAACTTCTATAATATAACGTTTGCTTACTTGCGTTAAAGACAATAATATTAGATCAATACGTTTACACGTCGAGCTTAACCGACCGCGAGCTATCCGGTGAGCGATTAATTTAAACTATCTCCAATATACGTTGTTAATTAAGGTGTAAGCTTCAATTTAACTAAATAACGGCTGAAACATATTGGCCGCTGACCGCTGGAGACGTGCCGCAATGTTCCCTTTGCACTAATTACATTTCAGAGTATGCCAGATATTTGTTAATGTTACGAGTAGCCGCGTTAACTCCTACATTGATAATTGTATTTGCATATGTTATTACGTTTTCAAAGTAATCGATATTTGTAAAGCTTTAAAGTCGAGGAGAGAATACTAAAAAATACATATCTTAAGGTTTTTAATTCAACTTACACTAAATTACAGTTACGTTAAATCTCGAGGCAACATAATTTGTCAACAGAAATATATTAGTTTAATTTTGCTTAACTCGATTCTATTTTTATTCAAAAGAAAACCGATAAAATTAATATCTTTACCGGCGGTAACCATTTTTGTTTGAATTTCATGATCTTTTTCAAACAATCCGAGCTTTCTTTTTGCTGTAAAATTTAATAATAAGGTCGTAAACCTTTAGATCGGATTTATCTTCGAGATCAAGTGTATTATCCAGAATATGATATTATCCCTTAAAAGCTGAACATCAAAGACGCTTTTTAAACAATCGCCTTACGTCTGACTCGGACAAACAATGAGATTTACAACTCCTCAGAACAAACAGATGTATTTAACTTTGTTTTTAATTCAAATTGATTTATCATAGCCTTGCGATAAATCAACGTTCAATTAGATTTTAGTGGCCAGTTGGTGTTTGATTAAAAAAAAAAAATATATGCAGACATCAAAAGGCGATTTAATTACAATCTGTTGATTAGAATCGATTAAACAAAGTGGTAAGTGATATTAGAAGAACACTAAACAATCGACTGGTAAGAGATGATAAAAACAAATGACGTTAGGAATCTCTTGTGTCATAGGCCAAAACTTTGGGTCGTTTGACAGAGGAATAAGATAAAAAAAAAACTTGACTTTGCCGTTCTTTCTAAATACTTCATGTGGAACAATGAAATGTCTCAATCAAAAGAGTTCACTTTAATGAAGTGTTTATTATGTACAAACATACAAAAGAGTCATTTACATAAACGTTAGAAGTAAAGTTATGCAGTAGAACGTGTTAGAAACGCTCCTTTGAGTAAAGTTTGGAGAAAATAACTTTTCATTGCCGAAGGAAACAAGCGAACTTTTTCTATTTCCTGGACTTTGTTCATTTCATCTCTTTACAAAACTTTTAAAGGAGTATTGTTAAAATATGAAGGTAATTTACAACTGGAGAGGAATAAAGTAGAAATCGAACAACGAAAAATATACGAAATAACGCAAAATGTTGTCAATCTGGTAAAGTAATAAGATATTATTATAACTATTAATTATGTTCATATATATGTTGTGAAGCATCAAGAGTACAAGTTACATTAAAAGGCATTGAAGCTGTGAAGGCAATCAAGTTAAGTAAACGCTTTCATGTGACGTCACTGACACTAATCAAACTGAAGGAAATAACCGAAGCATACATTGCACTAGAGACTGAATTTTGTAATAAGAGTTACATATAATATGTCTATATACGTTGTTACATAATGTTATGATTGAATTAATATAGTTAACTATATTAGTAAATCTAGAACACAGTACACAAGTTGGATTTGTCAGTAACGTAGCGCGTAGCATTATGTACTCTTCGCGTCTACATCACTTAGCTCTACAAGTCTACGCAATGCTACAAAGGTTGTATGGAGTAACTTGAAAAATACTTTTTTACTTTGTACTCATAGGGCATTAGGTATTTCCTTCATTAATCGTTCAATCAAAATCAACGCTAGCTTTTTTTACTAACTTTGTAAAACACATACATCATTGTTGGACAAGATAATTACAAAGTGCAATGACGCAAATTAATGCAATGTGACGTGCATTGAATGCGGCATTATCGGAGCGTGTTCGCCTCACTTGGCACCACTCTGTCACTCCCTCATTCCCTCACGGCGGCGATGACGACGGATGCCGGCAGGCAGCGCTGATGCGATCTTGTCGTGTTTACTGTCTGCTCCCTCGAACGTTACTTGCCTCCGCTCATGCTACTTTTACACGGGGGCAGAACATATACAGACCTACCTCTTTAATCTACCTTCGTGTGATATCAAATGTGTCTCATTATTACATCCACATAACACAGTGGCAGTTTTTATAATTATGTGTTTGGCTGGTGTATATGTAAATATTAATATATTTTAAATCTTATTAACATCAAGCACCATGTTTTTCATGATGTAAATTTAGTGTTCTCAACGTATTCTATATTTGTGTTATAAAAATATCCCCCAGTTGAACTCAAAGTACGACCGTATCTTTTAGAACTACATGTTTAAGTCAGAATATTCAGTGTGTATGTATGTATGTAGTTAGTTTGCAGTTTGCGAAGACATAAGACAGTCGGTGCACACGGGCGACGGCGACGCAGCTCGCGTGCCAGCCCGCCTGCGTCGCGCACGTGACTCAAATACTACTAGCTAAATGTACTCCATGCCTTTACCTATAAGCATGAATAAGTTGTAACACAACGTTATTTCAAACTGAAGGAAAAATTACGTAACTTTGTCTTAAACTCGTGTTAAATTAAACAAATTCAATACGATAAACTAACGGTGCTTGTACACGGAGATTCCGAATAAAATAATACCTCATTTATCGATTAATATTACAGTTTATTTAGGTCACACATAAAGAACTAACATCGTGTTAGTGGATCAAAAATGAGATCAATTAAATCTAAGCCTGCAGCGGGTTAGCGCTGTCATAATTTGCTTAATGAGAGATTATCGCACCGTTCCAATTTAGTATCCACCACAACGCGGGCCCAACACCACTGCATCATACCAATTCGTATCTCACACCTCGCTGCATTTATTTGCATAATCATCAACATCATAACACCTGATAGCACGACTGGTATCGCTTGCAATGAACGTTCTACATAATGAGATAACTACAAAAGTGTAAATTTAGCGGTTCCTGTGTTTTAGGACTATTTAACTGAAAGAATTGTCGCTCAGGTTTAACAAGGCATCAATTAATTAGCATTTAGAGGTAGCCAGGCGCCATCATTTAGCAAGCGCGGCGCGGCTCCCGCGGGCGCGACTCTCTGCGGCAGCTTTATTGTCTGCAACCTCGGGTTAGCGGAGTCTTAGTTTTTATACAGACAAAGAAATAAACGAGTGTCTGTTACCATTAAATAGAATAACAAGTTTACCGACTATCTATGTAACAAAAGTACAGCTTGCCACGTATATCTACTGAATGTGGAATTGTGTAGTGCTTTATTGGACTTCAAGCCTTGAACAACTCCGAATAAAATTTAAATGTCCAGATTGGTACTCACTATCACTTGTCTATTGTAAAAATGTTATTTGTAAATTGACTACACTTTACTACTACACCATCCTCATAATTATATTTGTACAATAGCTACATGTCGAAGCAGTCGTTCACAGAGTACTGTCACAGTGCAGGTAGAGGGGTAGGGGGCGCTGCTGCGACACATTTTCATGATTGGATGTTTAATTAAACCGTTTAAAATTCATTGCGTTATTCATCACGGTATTAATATTTCCACTTTGTGTTCGCGCGGCCGCTACCAGCCTTCTAATGACGTGTTTACATTTCATATCATTTTAAAATGTATCATTATTAGGTATATTAACATACATTATTCTGTACTTGATTCTATGCTAAACATTTATTTCATTACTGGACGTAACATCCCCGTTGGAAGTCCCATGGGTCTATTTACGCTGTAATTGTTGTTAAACCGCTGACAAAGTGTATGTGCGCTCCGACACTACTTGCTAAGTTTTAATCGCTTTAACTTAAAGCATCAAGTGTATATACACAAACTGATGTGATTATTATTTACGATATAATAAAATTTAAGGAAATGTGAGCAAAAACTGAATCCATGGTCAAATTAGCAATGGAATCAAGTTCGCTTTTTATCTAAAGTAATCTTCAATATTTAGTTAGCAATATCAACGCAAATGCCTTTACATAAATCAAGATTCAAATGAAATCTAATCTAATCTAAAAATAACTCTCACTTACTTTTAACTGTTTGATTGTTTCGATGAATCAAATAAATTTGATTACCAAGTACTTAGTTACGAGTATTCAGGGAACAGTTACAATTCGTAATATTTAAAATAACTATACAAATAGAATTTGTTACGTTTTTATAAAATTTTAGGTAATTAATTTTGCAGCAAACAGTTTCGCCGCAACTCTCGTAGTTTTGAGTTATGAGATGAGTGCAGTTTAATTAATTATGCAAGGATTTGAAAACAGTACCATTTGTAGAATCTTATGTGGAGAGAGATTACGCTGAACACATCTCTACTTCTTACTCACTATACAACTAGCAACACTGACATGCCATCACATTTATGTTTGTTTTTTCTGTCTCTTAAAATGGACCAACTTGGTAATAAAACATTTACATTTTAGTGTCTTTTACTATATTCCTAAAATTTAAAAGATGGACACATAGATGTTCCACTGTGTCGTTTAGCGCGACGTCGGCGATCGGGCGGGCGAGCAGTGGGGCGGGTAGCACATTGCGCATGCAATAAGTTGCCCGTCCGCCGGATGTTTTAAAGTTGCATGGCTTGTACTGGCACGGCTCGCTTCACCTCCGGCGCCGCCACATAAACCCGCGCCGAACCTTGATAAATTCACCTTAACCTATACCCTCCTATATTTTACAATTACTCTCAGCTTTGTGGCGCATTACACATTTAAAACGAAAAGAAAACATTCACTAAACAGAAATCGTATAATAGTCTTTAAACAGGAAATATGTATTGACCTAGTAATAAAATAGACTATCCCCATCATGAACTTTTCTTATCATCGTAATAATTAAGATATATGAAATTTAACTTGCGGTATAAAATTGCGATCTGTTCGAAAGAAAATGATGATGTTTTACATCAGACAACCGACATATCCTCATATTCACGGCATTTGTTGCAAGACCTAGTTTCACTATTTCATTAAACGTTTACAGACATAAGTCGCTTGTAGAGGTGAACCTGAAGGGGCACTCGCGGACCGCTACCGGCGCTACTGATGCACTATTACCGCTAGCATCTGCGAAATATGAACGAGGAAAACAGCGACAACAGTTCCGTAAACTTTATATACTAAATAACCTTTATATGAAAGTTAAAACACAATTTACATATTGCATTAAATCTGGACGATAGCTTTCTGCAAGGCATTCGTTAATGTCAAGTAAAACATGTGTGCACCTTGCTGCTATTAGTTAGCGGTGGTACTTGCATGCCTTGATTAATTTAAGTACTCTATTATAATCTTTTTGTTGACGATTAACTGGTTTACTAGATAATAATCTAAGACATTGTAAAAGAATTCATAATAAATATCGTCGAGGGACAGTCTTGCTACATTAATAACACTATATTGTGCAAATCGATGTTCTTTCCACAGAGTAGATATTATGTGTTGCAGTACAGAGGTCCGGCGCAGTGAGCACAGAGCAATGATCGTTACATCGTGTCGCTTATTGCGAGCGTTACGACCGTTACGAGCGCTGCCCACTCGCACTCGCACAACACAATGCGGTGCAATCAATCGCCAACAAACGCCGCGCCGCGCCGCGCCGCGCTCGCAAGGAACCCTTATATCATGTGAATGATCTAAAATAATGTTGAGCATATTGAATATTGAGTACGATTGAGGAGGAGACATTTAACGCTCTCAGTTCTAATAGGTTACAAGTCAACTTAAATGTTGTTTTCACTAATCGTTTTGGCTTACACTTGCATTACGATACTACTGTTTGACAAGAATTATATTTTATTTGCTGTCTACATTATATAAATATGTTAAGGGTACATGAGTTTCCAGAATCTAATATTATGATGATAATATTTTGTGTTTTAGGCGAGAGGAAAGCCTAGGCAAAGTCGTATCGTAGCGAGCACGTAAACAGTTTATGCTAAACTTGATATTGAATAAAAAGCTGGAGGCGTGCGGGTCGCGGATGTCTCGCCTCATAACAAACTACACTCTAACAAAAATATAGTTATAAAATAAACTGAGTTATCATGACACATAATAAGTTCGTATCTTTTCAAATTCTTTTGTCATCAAAGCTCAAAAAAAATAAGCGTCGCTCTTAGAACATGAGCTACCATTAATTTAATCTTTTACGATGTACTTCTCATATACTCTTTCATTCATATCACATTTTCTAGGTAAGAGCAGTAGACTCCTGCTCCCTCCCTGTCGACGGCCATGTTATGGAATATTTCCTATAATAGTTTAAATAGATTAAGAAGCAGACTTCACTCTTAGTGTCAACTACTAACTATTTATCGCATGTTGTGGACAGCAAAGCGTCTGGCCAGTGTCGGGCCGGGGGACGCGGAGGACGGGGGCGCTAAGTGTGACAGATGCGTCCTCCGCGCCACTCTCTGTACTACGGACTAACTGGGAACTACTTACACTCAGGACACGTATTTATCATATACTTAGAGATAGTCCCACGAATTTAATTCTAGAGTTTATAGCACGTCTGTATAAATTAAAAATATTGAAACAGTTTTTACATCATGTATGAAAAATAAACTTGGTGACCGATTAGCGGCTCTAATTCCGGCAGTTAGTTTGTGAGTCACAATTTGAAGCGGGCGGTCTCAAGGCGGCGGGCAATAACTCTGTCGCACAACGCAGATGCACTTCTAATTTCCCTAGCTGCACGTATATCTTACATTAGCTCACAATTTGTTCATACATTGACAACACACTTGAATATTAACATTTTTTATTAATAAAATTAGTACCATTTGATTAGCAATAATTTAATTGAGAGTGCACTAGACACTTAAGAAAAGGTTTATAAAAAATAATTAACATTAACTTTACGTTTTAGTGGCAATAAATAAAGGTAATTTGATAATATTTGTCGTGCGCTGCCGCCAGGGGGCGCGGCGGACTCGGGCGATGTAACTTATAGCTCTGGTGGGAAATCTGCGACGCGCTACCAACGCGATTGTTAAATTATAATTAAACATTTATATTGTATCTGAATATATTCAACTTAGCACATACATACATACACACATACATACATTACACGTAAGTTATAGTTTATATTAGTTTATTGAATGCACATTTTAATACCGATCTCTAAATTATAGAATTTCCGAATTCCTAAGCTATAATTTAACCGCTCTATCTTAGTGCACCTTTAAAAGAACTTAAACTCAGCTAAGTATATTGTAGTTGATTAAGTGTATAGTGAAACAAAGATATTAGTTTGTTTAATTGTAACTCTGAGATTAATGTAGTAGTTATGTAAAGGTATGAATTAACATTCAGGCAGCAAAGCGGAGCCTATTGTCGTCTCGTAGCAGTTATCACATTGAGGCGGTGCGGCGGGGCGCGGCGCTGCGAGCGACGACCTGCACATACTGCTACATGTCCCCAATTAAGCTTCCTTAACAATTATTGTACGGTGATAGAACTTTGGTATACTTAGTACTCATTAAGTACTCCGGACTTAATCGTTCTTTAATATTTTATCACGGTATTGTACATTGATACTGATTAGAAAGTTCTCCTGAAGTTATTGTGCAAAATAAAATATGATTTGTTTATTGCTATATTTATTGTACGTCATTTTTTAACAAAATTAAGTTTTTAAAAAGTTGCAGTGTTGAGAAATATTCAGATACATAAATTATAATAGATTAAATGTTAACAGAAAAAAAACCAATCAGATTTATGTAGAGATAAGTACCTATTTTTTTTACTAAGTGTACTTATTTAATATCAAAAGGTATGATTTTTCGTAGATTGTATAATACAGCGTTGATACACCTCAACTGGGCTGGAGGGCCGCTTAATTTGGTGGAACAGCGTAATCGAGCGCAAAGTGTTCAATTAACAGGTTTACTCTCTTCTCCGCGAGAGGGAGCCTTAGTATATTTTAGCGTCAGACGTTTAATTTAGAAAATGTTTATCTCTTAACGAATCCATCGATAAACTGTAACATAAAATATAACTTCAGTTTTCCTACTGTTGTTTTATCTTTATGGTGAAAAATGCAGTGATTAGAATATTTGATCTTTAAAAACCCAAATAAAGAAAAGGATTTCATGGCTATAAATATTTATAAATATCTGGAATCTCCGAGCGTACTTTCCAAGTCAAAAACAATAAGAGAAAGTGATAACAAATGATAAATGTTTGTTTTGTGGCGGGAACTCTCGCTGATTACTCTTCTGGTAAAGTTTTTAATGGCGTATCGCGGAAAGTTGAAATTAGACAACTAATCTAGTACATTGGTACTGACGGTACTACTAAAACATAACTTTAATTTATCTTGTTAGGACTTTACCTTTGGCTTTATTTTTTACCAAATTTAGCCTTTTGAAAATCAAATCCGGTGTTGTGGTGCTATACAAAAGTGACTTAAACAATTTAATTTGCATTACTGTATTTAAAATGCTTCCTTACTTAAGTAATCGGTTAACTCAGGTCTTTTCGTAAATTAAATTACGAATTTTTGTTGACTGGGATCATAAGTGGTGGATGCAAGGCGCGGAGCGGCGGCCACCAGGCCACATTAACACGGCCCAGAAACTTCAGTGAGAACCTACGCTAACGAATGTCTTGCACTTACCGCATCACGACACTCGTGTGACGTTCTAATAACTTTTAAAATCAGACCGCAATCTTTTTCAACGTTATTTATATTTTTTCTATCTAACCTTGCCAATATAGGTCGAATTAGCTTCATTAGACATTACTTAACGTTAACTATCCTCTCACTGTTACCGTATAACATGAACTATGAGTAAATAGTCTTTGCAACTCTTATTATAATTTACTATATGAGTAGTCATCGACTTGTCTCTGTCAACGGGTTTCTAACTGGGAGGTGTAACTTTGGTACTAATGTCAGCTACTATACGCAAGCTAAGTATAATTAGTGCTCCAGATGACGTGCACAGATCTGTCTATTCAGTACGTTGTACATATTAATTAGTTTTGTAAGGTGCGGGGAAATTTTGAAATATAGCTTGGAGCGAGGTCGGCGCCTGGAGGAAGACGAGGCACATAAATATAAGTTAAATAAGTTGTTTTGGATTTGAAGATGGAAAGTCTTGAATTAACTACTGCGGTTAAGTTTCAAAGATTATTCTTTGGAACTTTTAACCATTTATTTATAACAATAGTAAGTGTGTAAACGTTTCGAGTAGGTCATTGTAAATTCAGCTCGAGGATATTTGCATATAAATGGAGATGTCGTTGAGGAATTTATACATGAAGTAACAGATGGCGCTCTTACGAGAGTGCAGCGGCGCTTTGCCACGCCTTGTCTTTGCTTTGCTGTTGCACTGCTGCTCCATGTTTGAGAACACTTTCGAATCATTACCATACTTTGTTTCATGAAAAGATGTGTTATGATGATACACTGTACAAGACATAAGCGAATTCCTAAAATGCAATGTTCTCTTGCCGTGCCCAGTGTGTCAATTGCGCTAAGTGTCTAATGTAAGAACTTTAAGAATTTTATAGTAAAACAAATGCAACAATTATATAAATGACTCAGCGAGTGGCGACCGCATATTCATTATGCTAACTACAGCCGCCGACAACATTGTTAATTGCTTTTTAAAACTTAAGTATTCATTGCAATTGCGTAAAGTGTGGCTTTAAACTTCAAAAGTTATCTAATTTAAAATTTTACTAGTTATTATATTAAATAGTAATTATAAAGTCCTTAATCAAATAATGCTTAGCAAGCAAGTTATGTTTTCTAAGTGAAAGACATCAACGCTGGTACGCTGTGGTACCTATACTTGTTACATAAATTGTGATTGGAAGTTCTACTTATGGTATGTTTACATCTCAGAAATAAAAACGTGAAGTTATTTGCTGAATAACTTCGACCTTGAAGCCTTCTACAATAAATTCACAAGATCTATGTTTGTAATTTGGAATCAGATAACCTTTTTCCATTTCCTTTCGTTTTATGAGTGGTAATATTTATGGATATGTTGAAAAATATTAATATTATTCTGTAAGAAAATCTCAAATTGGCCAATCGAGGAGAGTGCCTGCCGCGTGGTTTATTTACGAGATTCTCGTATTTCATACAAACAGCCGGTGGATTTTATCACACTGCATCACGATAGCATGCGGAGTGATGTCGCCGAGCACTGCGCGGCGCGTTGTGTGGTGCTTCTCTTTCTACATGAACATCTTCTCACAGCGCCTCTTCAACGCTCAAAGTTGACCGCAAACTTTATAATTTGTCCAGGGCCGGAGAGACGAAATAATTTTTCGGCTGACTGATCCCTATCAAATGACGAAGTACATAAATTCTATTGAGTTGTCAAGTCACGAACAAGAATATTTCGGTCCGTGCAAAAGTAAACGACGAGGATTTTAATTTTTTCGACAAAGAAGATTGTTTGTTTCTCATATCGTTAATCTAATAGTAAGTGGCTAACAAGAACAAATATTATTTGAATAACGCTGTTGTAAGTAATAACGTTATATTAATAATAACCCCGAAACCTTGTTACTCAATCTTAGGGGATCAGGGCGCGGCGCGACTGTATCAGGAACTTAACAGCATTACACGTTGTGACGTCACGCTTAAGTTAATTAACTGTACACAAAGAGAAACATCAACTTGATTATATGAAGTGGATCCAGTCGGAGCTCGACATTACAACGACTGTAAGAGGAGGAAGTTTAAAAATTGTTTACGTTTCATGTTCCATCACACAAAACCAGTTAATTTCATGATTACCAAGAATAATACAACTAGAGACATCCTTAATTATTCTTTATTTTTAAATATCTGTATGTTTTACAAATTAATTAGAGATTTTGCAATAATGTTAATTAATATTTTGTTTAATGTTAATCCGGGTTGAGTCGTTATCCTGTTAAATGAAAGCGGGCAGCAGCGATCGTTCGCGAACAACGTAGTGTCTCATGAATCATTCACACATGCAAATGTCGGTTGTTATTGGTCGCGGCGATTGTTCCCGCTCGCTCAGATATTGGGACAGATGCTTAGAAAAGTATTGCATTTATAAAACCGATGTTCAGAAGTTAGTACTTCATAAACATTCACAAATATTTCATAAACTGGATTTTCATCATCAGATTTGCAGTAGTCGATGGTAGAATACATCTGGTCAATGTTCCGCTCTTTATGTATGTCACGTCTTTCCTTATTTTCAACCAACTTCATCTCGTCAATATTTCCCGAGCTTATTACATTGTGATAGAAAGACTCGTGGAAATTTTATTATAACGTTTCAATACATTTGATGTATGTTCATAAATTGTTCACTTAATGAGAAATAGAAGTGGATTAAACTTTACTTTGGAAATCACGCAACCGTCGGAGCGGAACATGCCTCAGCTCAGCACAACTATGTCTTATCCCCTTTTGGTTTCATAATAACAGTGTAGATTTATTTTGTTAGTTATAATTTGACAAAATAAACAACAAACGGCGCGTTCCCCAGACGGAGCTTAATTTGTGCGAGAGTCGACTGCCTAATGACGTTATGTGCACGACAGCCTTCCCCCGCCCCCGCCCAGCACCCGCGTCTCCGCTCGGATTAAGTTTAGTTAATTGCAATAATTGAATACGGTAACGGTACATGCTTACAAACAAGCTGAAACGATATTAATAAGCTAATCATTACATCACTCTTATTTAAACAGACGATCAAGGTTCATGACTCAATCTCAATTAGCGCTCACTTAGTCACATTTGATAGGAACAAGTTTTAAATGATATGTACTTATGATATATAATATGTAATGCAGTTATCTATTTATCATTATATTTCTGTTCCTCAAAGCGATACGACTCTATTGCAGAATATGACATTTAAATAAAATCGAACATTGCCGGCGGCAGTAAATGCTGCAGACTGAAGGTTCGACTCGCAGTAGCCCGCGGCTACAACCCGGCTGCAGCGCGCCCGCGCCCCGCCCGCACCCCGCCCGCACCCCGCTACTTATATAGCTCAAGTATGACAACTTGTCAGCAACTTAACAATATTGTAAATCAATTTGTTACCACACAACCTACCCAATCTATACTAACATAATAAAGCGTAAACACACACTTCTTTGTTGCCTAAGA
>LD688955.1:99997-115051 GCA_003118335.3 Papilio memnon | reverse complement strand
CGCGCCGCCCGTCGCGCCGCGCGCCGCCACCGTACGCGCGCCCACCTCGCGCCGCTCTGCAGTGCACACCTCGTAATGCAGGTTTGTCCTTATCTACACAATATTCCACCAGCTCAAGTAAAAAGCATAGGTCAACATATAATATACTGACTGGCCAGCATAGAGTTTTTCTTCTTGAGGCTGCGCGTCTTGGAGGAGGGGAAAAGCGCGCGTGCGGCGGAGGTGGACGTGGGCGTGGGCATGTTGGCGGGGCCGGGGCCGGGGCCGAGGGCGGAGGCGGGCGCGGGCGTGGGCGGGGACTGCGGGGGCTCCGCCTCGCCGTTGATGGGCGGCAGCGCGCGGCGCTCCGTCGACACCAGCCGGATGTCGTGCTTCGTAATGTGCCGCACCAGCGACCCCTGCCAAGACAACACACATATTACACCACAATATAGAGCTATAGATGTGGACGGGACGCGTAGCGGGGACGTGTCTAGTTGTACCTGCGAGTCCCTGGTGAGGCGCGGTGCGGGCGTTGCGGGCGCGGAGGCGGGCGCGGAGGCGGGCGCGGAGGCGGTGGCGGAGACGAAGGCGGGGGCGAGAGCGGGCGGCGACAGCAGCTCCGGCGACGTCACTGTGGACGCGCTTTCCGCCACATCTGCACACGCGCAACACAAGCCATAGTCTAGCGAATGTCAGGGTGTGTCGCTGAAGGAACAGCAACACAGTCCGAATGATTATGCTGTATGCCCCGCTGACACGTGTTGTGCGGAACATACCGAGTTTGAGCAGCAGCGCGCGCGGGGCGGGGCGCGGCGGCGGGTCGGGCGGGTCGGGCGGGGCGCTGCGCTCGGCGGCGCGCGGTCTGGGCTGCCTGCACACCACATTATATGAGATCCACAGTTCATGTGTTATAGTAAATAGTAGCAGTGAATAGTCAGTAATCGTAAGTAGTAAGTAGTAGTAGTAAAAACTAAATAGTTGAGTACCGGAGCAGCACGATGCGGCGGTGGTCGGGGGTCGGCAGGGGGAGCGCGGGGTTGCGCGCGTCGTGCCGCCGGCTACGCTGTTGCAGGATGGCCTCGCCGATTTCACAGCTGGACTTCTTGAAGTCTAGGATCTGTCCGGCCTTCTCCGAGGCGGGCGGAGCGGGAGGGGCAGGGTCGTCTGTGGGCGTGGTGGGCGACTCAGGGATGGTCTGCGCGGCGAGCGGGCCCAGTGGGCCCAGCGGCGCCGGCGGGGGCTCCGGGGGGGAGCCGTCGAAATCGTAGGCGGGCGTGGAGTGGCTCTTGTCGAGCTTGCCGCGAGGGGCGGGGGGCGAGGTGGGCGCTGGGGGCGCGGCGGGTGCGGGGGGCTCGGGCGGCGCGCGCGGCGACACGCCGAGGTAGGTGCGCGGGCGCGGCGACAGCTCCAGCCCGGTGCTGTACGACACCGCCTAAACAAAAGCACGCCTATATTTTGTCGAATGTTGAATTCAATGATTGGTTGTAATGTAAAATATTTTTTAAGCAGCTAAAATTATTGGACAACGACTAAGGCGACTGTGTCAGTGGTCTAGCGGTGCGTGTGTGCGGGAGAGAGGGGGTGAGGGGCGGTACTTTGTCACGCCGGTAGAGCGCGTCCTCTGGCGGCGGTCCGGAGCCGCGCTCGTAACGCCGCTGCTGCAGCTCCTGCCAGAACTGACAACAAACAAACAAATCGATCAGCATTCACACAGCAGAGGCGGCGTACAGCTGGTTGCGGCGGCGTACCCTGTGCAGCGCGAGGTGGTGGCGGCGGGCGGGCGGGCTGCCGCCGCTGACACTGTGCCGGCGCCGCGCCGCGCCGCGCGGCCGCTCCCCATACATCCTGCAAACGAAACATTCGTTGGTTGAGAGTCCGCTCCCTCCGGTAGAGCTTTAAATATTAGACTCGAAGATGTGTCGAGTTCGCTGTACCTGGCGCCATCCGGGTGCAGATGCGTGGGTGAGGCGGGCGGCGACAGCGGCTCGCTCTCCTCCGAGGACGAGGCGCCCGCCTGCTCCGCGCCCACCTGCCCGCCACCCGCCTCGCCCGCCTGCCCACCCGCCTTCCCGCCCGGTGCCGCGCCCACTGAGCCCGGGCCGCGCTCCTCGTCTCGGGACATCTGGGGGACCTTCAACTCGTACCTGGAGACGGAAGGTTACCGCTGAATGAGTGTCCAGTGTCCTGTGCGTGGCGCGCGGTGCGGCGTGCGGCGCGCGCGGGGTACCTGAGCGCACGCAGGTCTGCGGTGGGCGGCATGCGGCGGTGGGCGCGGCGCGGTGCGTGCAGCGGCGGCGTGCGGGCGGGACGCGCGGCCCCGCGGCGCCGCAACCGCAGCAGCAGCTCGCCGGCGGGGGCGGCGGCGGCCGCGCGCGCGCACTGCCGCTCCACCGCCTCGCCGCTCCACCCGATGACGCACTGCGCGCCCACCTGCAAGGTCACATCTCACAAATCGAGATTCTTAGTGGATACAAAAATCTATAGAATGTGTGGCGTGGGTCGTGGTGTGCTAGGTGTAGGGAGGGAGAGGGATGTATGAAGATTGGCGAGGGGCCATGTGGCGTGGTGTGTGAGGTGTGCGGTGTGAGGCAGGGGCGAGCGCTACCTGCACGATCTCGTCGCCATCGTGCACGGCGCCCGAGGCGTGTGCGGGCGAGCCGAAACGGATGTGTGCGAGCTGGTGGTGACCGCAGAAGGAGGGCAGAACCTCGAAGCCGAGCGCGCGCGCGCCCTGCCGCAGCGTCACCGTGTCCAGCGAGGCCGGCTGCAGGATCATCGGGTCCGACACGTCCTGCGCAGCGAGTGGCGGGTGAGTGGAGCGGGGTTGGGGCGGAGGTGCGGGCGGCGGCGCGGGCGCACCTGTATGATGTAGTCGGCGAGCTGCGCGGCGGCCGCGGCGGCTGCGGCGACGGCGCGCGCGGGCTGCTCGGCGAAGCGGTCGCGCTGCGCGCACGTTGCCGCCTCCAGCGCCAGCTTCAGCAGCGCCGCCTTGCGCTCGCCCAACGCCGCGCCCGTGCCCGCCCACCTGCGCGCCCGCAGCGCACACCTTACTTTTAGATAATATTCCAGAGTAATGAAATTCCCGGTAAATTATCATAGTTCTTCATTGTCCGAGATGTGCACAGTGACATTTTGCATTTTTAGTGATGAAGTTCATTGAATAATATTTCTATGAATTTACAATATTTACAATGAAAAATATCTGACATAATCATAATTCTGTTGATGGAAGACGGTGTTTTTGCTACTGTTTCCTTGGTAAGCACCAGCTGTTGGAAAGTCATAATGCCCACGTGCGGCACACTCGCCTGTCGAGCCAGCAGACGAGCGGCTTGACGGCGTGCACGGTGCGCGCCACGTCCGCCAGCGAGTGTGTCTCCAGGCGCGCGTCGGCGGCGTGGCGCAACGCGCGCGCCAGCGACGTCGCTGCGCCCGACACGCGCAGCGCTAGCTGCTGCACGCACTCGCGCGACACCTCGTACTGCTGCAACATCCCCATCCACACACACGCTATTGACACTGATATACCACTGGCATGCGCTGCCATGCACTGCTCAGTATGCCAGTGTGCAGACTGTATAACTACAGCGGGCTTTACACCTTACTTTTTTAAAAGAAAATTATTTAGCCAAAAAATTAGCAATGATTAAAGCTACGAAAGCCGCTACATTTACGCCACGAGAAGAAAGTGCACATACTCCGCTAAAACGCATCAAGGAGTCAATTTCTCTTGGACACATGCAATATCAAATTGTTTAGTAGTCAATCGTTTTTTATATCTATACTTCTATACTTATATTATAAAGAGGAAAGATTTGTATATTTGTATGTATTGAAATAACTCAAGAACTTCTGGGCCACTTTTAAAAACTCTTTCACCGTTAGAAAGTAATTTATCTGTGAGTAACATAGGCTATATTTTTTTTTAAACGCGGGCGAAGTCGCGAGCAACAGCTAGTAATTTATATGTTTAATAGCCAATGTAAGTATTGCAAAAAAACAAAACTTAATTTTATTGCAATCCTTAACATTTTTTTATAAAGTAAATGCAATGAAAAAACCTAAAAGAAAGTAAATACCAATGTCAGACAATCCACAGTTATCTTTAATTAGGTGTTGGATTAAAATACAAAATAACTTAATGAAAATACAGTATAAACTCTCTGTCAAAATTCCAATTTGCTAGAATGTGTTTATGTTACTGAGATGACGGAGATTTCAAGAAATGTAAGATCTTGTTTTTGTAGTTTCTTGAAATTAGAGTTGTTTACTCGCTAGAACTGGAAACATTGCGAGTTAACGAAATTCTTTCTCTATTGACAAAGAAAAATAAATTCACTCAATAGAGTTGGGAGAAATTTTAAGTGTTATGTACCTTAATGATAAATATTGTTCACAAAATGTTCAGTCCCTTGAGTGATGACATAAATGTTAATGTTTGGATGGATGTTTGTTACTACATATCTATATCAATAAAATTTGACCCAGGGATATGTAAGAAAAGAAGGAATAATGTACTAACTGTTATCAAAGTAGATTAATCTTTTGCTGCTAGATAATCGACAATCCTCTTATATATACAACGTAATAAACAAAGAAATTAATGTTTACCCCCTTAAATTTCAAAATGGAAAAGAGCTGTAACGGACTGGTTGTTCACTAAAACTTATGACCAGACTTATTTATATTAACACATATTTTATGTATATACATACAAACTCATCCACACACACACACACACACACACACACTCGTACTCTGCATACTTGTAACTTTTGTATACTTTTCAAGTTAAATCTTTATTTGATTATATTTTGTTTTGTATAATACTTGATATACACTGCCGGCCAAAAGTTTGAGACCACCTTGAAAAAATTACAATTGTTAGATGATTCAATTCCAAATTATTTTAAAAAATATATTCGGACGGCCATATTTACATTTTGACATTATTTGTTAATAATCTTTAAAACTAACACAACGCAAAAGATATCGAACGTTCCGTGGTGACGACTAGAATTGTACTGAGCGACTGAATACGACTGAGTACGACTGACGACTGCCAGACTGCCAGAATGAGTTGCGCCACTGCTTGCAAGTGTTTTTTATAAAACTACCCCCCTACTTTAACTTCCGTTTCCTACTATTTCCTAACACAATATTTAATAAAACTTCAAAAGTTAGTGCTCTACAAATTATTTATTTACCTTATTAAATAGGAAACTTTTTATGTAACATAAAATAATTTAAAAACTACAATAATTGCCATTATTATTAACAAAAAAATATATATTATTTAAACTAACTTTTCGTCGAAAAATCTTCCCTTACTTTTTATAACTTTTTTGACCAATCTTGGTAACCGGGCTATTAGTGTATTGATAGTTTCTTGTGAAACATTGTTCCAACTCTCTTGTAAAGACTTCCAGAGGTCTTCTTTTGAGTATTCCGTCTCTTTGTGCTCTAAATATCCCCTGCATAGTTTAGAACTATGTTTTGGATCATCATCTTGTTGGAAAATGAATCCATCTCCAATCAAACGTAGCCCGGAATGAACAGCGTCTCGCTCCGGTATCTCTTTGTACTGCTTCTTTTTCATTATTCCTTCAATTTTAACCAATTCTCCGGTCCCATAGCCAGAGAAACATCCCCAGACCATAATAGAGCCTCCACCATGGTTGACTGTTGGCACTACACAGTCTGGCAACATCTTTTTTTCGGCACTACGACATACAAAAACTCTTCTTTTCGAACCGAATATTTCGAACATTGATTCATCAGTCCAAAGAACTTTTTAAAGTCTTCTTCAGTCCAATATTGATGAGTAAGAGCCTGCTGCAGACGTTTCTTTTTGTTTTGTGGTCGTAACAGTGGTTTACGAACAGCTACGCGACCAAACAATGAGTTTCACTGGAGATTTCACGGACTTTTCCCATTTTTCGAGATCTTTACTTGACAAAACAGTAGCGGAGACTGAATAGATTTTACCAAGACTAACTCCTTAAGTAGCCATGCTATGAATAGGATTTATGGTTTAAAATATTCCTAAATATTTATCAACGCAAAACAATAACCAAACAAGTACAAGGGAGCTGCCATATAATATAATGACAATTGCAACACCTGGTCCTTACGCGGCACTCTTCTGTGGTAAATAAACAATGCCCATTTATGGCATAGTTATTGTGTAAAAGATAAGAGAAATGGTGTTTAGACATTCAAAATGATTAGTAGATTACACAGGTGTTCATATTGTTATGTTATCATTCGCAGATTTAAACTATTTTGCAAATTATAACCTCTGTACCAAGTGGTCTCAAACTTTTGGCCGCCAGTGTAGATTGTGCATGTGTTACATGGAAGAGCAGGACTTCCTATCTCAAGTACCTAGCAGATACTTAAATGGAAGTCTCAACATCTGAATAACTTGTATAATCTATTGTTACACCAATAAATAATTTTCTTTTTTTTTCATATCTCCAAACGGTTGAATGGATGAACACATAGGCTATTTACTAAGTTTTTTATAGTATAAGTATAATATAGGTGCAATAAGTTTGATTCCATTACATTATATGATCAGGAATACAAAATATTTAATTTTCTCAAAGCATAATATGGTTGTAGAAGAATTGTTGTACTGACCAGCTAATAATGTGTATTCCGTGTGAATTCAAGTGCGTCAATAGTTACGTACAAAGTTGCGCAAATGTTCTATTGCTTCCAGCAGAAGCTCCTGGTGGCCGATTATATGTATTCCGAGATATTCGAGGTCGTCACACCGCAGGGTGAGCAGCTTCGCGCCGTCCAGCCCGCGCTGGCGAAGCGCCGGCACGTAGCCCTCCACCGTGGACCCTAGCCCTACACAACGCACACGCTTTGTGACTCACCAAGCAAAAACAACTCCATCAAAATCACTATTTATTTTACATACCGGACAACCAATCCGTCACCTGGTCCGGTGACCACTCCGCTATGTTTAAACTTCCCATTTCGACTAACTTGATCGATTACTATTAGTTATATCACAGCACATTTTCATAACAATACAAATTGCTTTACAAAATATTATCAGCCGACAGTAACAGCACCGATGTTTATTGTCATTACTGTCAAAGTCAAGTAAGAATATACAGATATTGGCATTGCCATTTTATAAAACAAATTGTAACAGTTCATGCCTATAAATATATACATCCAAAAATTGTAAAGAAATGTTCATGTAGTGTTGACCAGTAATTTTTAATTTCATTTTCAAATAATTGGCTACGTAAGCATAACAATTTTTCGTGGATGTATCTAGAACAGGGTTGAGCTCTTGTTGCAAAATTGAAGCCGAGCGAGACCTCAAAACTGTACCGATGGAGGTAATAAGTACTACGCATGGACGTAATAAGTACTACGTACAACAGGAGGGTGCTCTTTCTGTACCTCTTGCAGTTAAAATAAAGAAAATAAAACCTTATGCTAAGGGCGTAAAAGTCTTGTTGCACGCAAAATAAAATTGAAGGCGAGTGAGAGGGCTGTAACTTAGAGTTGCGAGATATCAATCCTTTCGTTATTTGTAGAAAATTAGGCAATTGATGTAATGTAATGCAGTAAAAATATTTACTTTCAAAATGTTTCTAAATATTAATATTACCGACATGTTAAAGAAATATTTCTTTGTTAAAATGGTGAGAACTTGTGTCGGTGAGGCTTGCGGAAGTGTGTATTATCCTGATCGTGGTTTATCTTTTCATAGGTAATAGTTTTAAACATAATTTGTTAGTGAAGAATTACGGTGACCATGCAAGACTATCTACAACAACAACAAATAATATTGCTTTAACATGTCGGTAATAAATTGTTATTAATATTTAGAAATATTTTAAAAATAAAAAAATTTAGCTTGTAACATTACATCAATTGCCTATTTTTCTACAAACAACGAAATTATTGATTTCTGGCAACTCTAGGTCACTGTTAGAAAGAGACACAGCGCATACTTGTATCTCTCTCACTCGGCTTCAATTATATTTTACGTGCAATAAGACTTACGCCCTTAGCATTCGGTTTTATTTTCTTTATTTTAACTGTAAGATTTACAGATAGAACGCATTCCTGTTGTACTTAGTACTTATTACTTCCATGCAATTTTTATAAAAATATTAACTGTCCGTCGGCTCGCTAGATGGCGCTTTAAATAGTTTGTAACAAAATCGTGCACAAATCGAAGCGAGTAAAACATCGATAGTTAGGATTCACAAACCATTGTTATTAACAATATATTAAGTAAACCTAAAAAAACATTTTTTAAGAATTTAACAACCATAGCTTTTTATATACAAGTTTTGTTTACTACTAGCATTACTGCACTAGACCCCGACTTGAAAAAACGCATTATCAATTTTAATTTTATTAGCATAAGATGGCAAAATAAACAAACAAGAACAAGGCATTTGCAGACCTGTTACCTATCTCTGAAAGACAGAACCAGCGACGAACAGAAAAGTCATTCAGATCGGATACCTACATAAATTATGTTAGAATTAAGATCTTATGAACATGAGGGGTTGCTAAGCTTGTAGATTACCTATTCAAGTTTTATCCTTTATTCAAGTCTAAAGCAATGCTTAGTCTTCAAGGCTACCATTGTATGATATAAATACAATATGTTCAAATGTACATATGTAATAATGTTTAAATAATATATACCTACGTTAAGATTCCCCGCAGACTACAGATAGGTTGATCGGGTCGTTGTTGCGCTTGAGCTTGACTAAACTATCGACTGATAAAAATCCTGTAGTGTGCGGTCACTCTGAATCTCTATAGAGTACTATAAGCATTTTATATCTGCTTCCTTTCTGCACATCAGGATTGTTCGGTATTGTTAGGAGAGTCGTGTAATCTGCATTGGATGAACCTCGCTCACGCAGTCGGAGGTCACGACACGAGGACGTCTTCGTACGCGTTCACTTAGCGATTCGTTTCCGCAATACCATTGCTGCATACATAACCAAACATTTTTAACATAATTGGACGGCTGCAGCCGTAACGATGCGTTCTAATTCCATCAGGGAAACTATTTGAAAACTCGTCCAATAAAATTTGCCGATACGCATCGACATCGACATCGACCTAGCCGCAACTCGGCTAAACGACTATTTTATGTTTATTACTTAGCATTCAGCTGAAGAATTTAAAGTCATTAGCTAATCCCAGCGCGGCGTGCGCGAGGGCGATTGATGCCTTACAGAGAGCGGAGCGCGCTCTTCACATTCCGTGTACGAATATGTAGTAGTGAGGAACTACCTCGTCACCGGGCACTAGTCTACCAATTACACAGTCTCACTAAACCCTGTTAAGCACCCCAAAGTGTTTATTTTTTTGTTTCATTGGAAAAAGGATTACTTAGATTAGACTTCCTTAGTTTCACTGATTCACCCCCCTTTGGTAACATAGGTACATATTACATGATTTTAAATCGAAGTGTATATGGAGGGAAGGAGCGGCACCACTGCTGCACGCCGTGCCGGTTGACGACCATCTATCTATTCCGGAGTCCTTTAGAAAACAAACAAAGTATGGTAGATAGTTCCCTATATATGCATTTGTTCTCAAGCTTGGAAGTTCGCTCTAAAGCTACAAACGTACCTACTAATAACTTAGTTATAATTCAGTAAGTTATTTGTATTAAGTAACAAAGTTGAAGGTGACACTTACAAAGATAATTAATTACACATACAGGTGAAGAGTGAAGACGAACAAACATGAGTACATAACAATATATATTTTATACTTAGATAAGCTTCCCTTTTGTAAATTGTTACGTCTTAATTTTGTATTCCTTGGAACATTAAGCATAAATGACTTGACAAAGCGGCGAATACTTGTAGAGAGAGGGGTCGAGTGCAACCCCCGGGTGAGCGGCGCCCCCGGGGCCCGGGGTGAGTGAACGGGCACACCCCAGCACCTTTGTTACAGGGCAGGTTGCAACTTTTACGTTTTAACGGTTATTTTGTGAAAATACCTAATATTGAGGGATGAGTTTTCATTAGGTTTCCACTGGGGGATGTGTAGTACTCTATTTAACCGCTCACACGTACGGGAAATTAAATTATACGAGTAGGAAATTTGAAAAATACATAACGTTAGTGTTTGATTTCAAGTTGGTTGCTGTGGTTGGTTGACTGGCGATATCATCTATAACTTCTTATACCTTAGGCTTTGCCAGCGCAGAGCAGGTGGGGGGAGCTAGAGAGTAGAAAATTATAATCTTAATATTATAAACGCGACAGTTCAGATATATGGATGTTGTAAACTGTGTGATTTGGATGAAATTTGGCATAGATGTAGAGGATAGTCTGGAAGAACACATAACTACTTGGTTTTTGTTTTTTTTTTAATTCTGTGCGAACGGAGGTTAATATATTACTAAGTACTATAAGTAGCTAAGTACTAAGTTGCTATAATCTCTGGATATAGGTAGATAGCTCAACAACAACTTTTTAATTCAATAATTGAACCACGCTAACAAGCATTATCTTTTCTTTGGATTAAAAAAAGTATTTTACCAACTAGCCTTTATTGATAATCTGCCCCTCCTCGTCCCTAGATCACCTCCTAGATCACCGGCTGGCGTCGCTCTTGATTTATATTTTCCATACATAGATGTAAGTAAATCGGAAGCAATACGCATCAACGTGTGCGAGCTTCATTAGTTAATGAATGCGACATCAAGATCAAAGATCGGTGTAAGAAAAGTCAAGTGCGCGAGTAGCGTGCTACTGCACTTGTCAGTATGTGGTGAATGTGGTGAATGTGGTGAATGTGGACGTGACAGTGACAGTGACACGTCGACACACGGGCACAACGAATGTCGAGCGAACTATATGCAATGGACGTCGCACTATGCACATGTTGCAATCATTTAACAACCAGTGCAAGGTTAGCTGTTCAAATGTTCGAATGGCCGTTACAACGATTGAAGCAACGTGGTCCACTAAATCACGCATCGTTTATTCAAAACTAATATTGTTTCGATAACGAAGACGATAAGTGAGAGTAATTCCACATGCACGTTGATGAGTGACGCTTCAAAACATCTATCGGTTATAATAACCAATACCGTAATAATACAATTTTGACTGAATGTTGTCAATATATTCGATATTTTTATGTAGGTAACATGAGTTATATTGATTTGAATGTATAGATGTAAATAGTTATAAAAAAGGCCAAATAATACAGGTACCTACCTAATTTGTTAAAATTAAAAAAATACGAATAACGTACCGCATTATAACACAAGTAAAGATGTTCATAAAGTGTAGGTACCTCAGAGCTACCTGCCTGGAAGACTTCATTTAACTTTAAACCCATTATATTGTACAAAACAATTGGATTACAATTGATGTCGAGTTAACTGAGTTGTTGGAGTAAATGATCGCGAGGGGAGAGGGGCGGGGGGCGGGGCGGGGCTGCGCGCCGCCCCCCGCCCCCCGCCCGCACCATTTGGCTACTCTGGTTCCGGCTAGCACAGCCACAAACTTATTTCCCAACCCATACTATAAAAAATATAATTGACCACTTAGCTCTATAACACAAGTCCAATCAACGTATAGAACATTTTTCGTCAGCAAGTAACGTTGAAGTGGCGAGGGGCTAGATTTGAGGCGTGCTGGTTGCCGGCGAGAGCCTGCGTACAGCGACAGCGAGGGTCCGCGGCGCGGCGAGCGACACCCCGTGTGGCTGTGTGCGCGGAGGGCGGGGCGGCGCGGCGTGGGCCAAGGCGGGGCCGGCCAATGGCGGTGGGCGCAGCTGGCACGGCCGGCGCGGCTGGCGCGCCAGTCTCGCGCGGCGCGCCGCACCGGATGCATTCTTGACGCGCTGCTCCCGAGCCCGAGGCGAGCCGAGCTGAGCCAGCGGGAGCGTTCGCGAGCCGCGAGTGCCCAGTGCTGTGTGTACATACCTACTTATTGAGTGACGTGCCGTGTCGCCCAGCCCGGGCGCGCCAAGCATCCCGGACCAGCTGCCCGTGGCCGCCGCCGCGACCTGCTCCCGTACTCCAAGGTGGGCATGGGACGGCACCCGGCATGTACCCATTACACTATAAGTGGCCAATGTGCAAATAAACCAATCAACAATAGGAATATTGAGATTTTCATATAGCCCGTTTCGTAGAGGTCCGTCTTAAAAAGAAATGTGTAAGAAGATATTAAGTAAGCTATGAAAATAAAGACTTAGGTCAACAAACTCGTTTATGGCAAATTCGTAGGTATGTTTACTATTTACTGATAGCCATCTCTGTATGTCACACAATGTTAGAAAACGAAGTAAAGTCGGCTGGTGGGGTATTAGATTAGCACCTAACTTTATCGAGAGGAAAATATTAAAGTTGTAAATTAATTATGTTGGGAGGTAGAGATTCATCTTGAATTAAAAAAAAACAAACTTTGAATTTGCACAAAGTCACTCAGTAGACATGTGAGAGTCGCGGTAATGGTGCTTGTTACACAACCACTGGGCTGCCTCAGTCGCGTCGCGTCGCTTTACAAATAAGGTGCCGTGTGCTATATTATACTGGAGCAACTTGTGATGAAGGATAATTACATTACTTATACATGGTAATAAATTGAATGAATTACTGAGCAATGCGTCAACTACACTTGATAACTGTAGTACGTCTAAGCTCGCCGCTTTCCGCTATCCACTACCTGCGTCCGGCGGCGAGCGGCGACTCGTGCGGCGCACAATCAATACGAGATAAGAATCGCTAGCCACATCTCTTACTCATCTTGTAATGTCTCGGTAAAAGCTCGCATTCAATTTGAAGTAAACGTCTTTAATTATTTTCCATTTGCTCTAATGCAATTCGATTCTAATCAGAAATTCGTAAAATCTGAGCAGATTTCAAACAGGTCTAAGTAAATCAGCTTCTCTGTCGGGAATTGCCCATCTAATGTATTACTCGTATATCAGTAATGTATAACCAAGTAGAACAAACAAACAACTGCATTACATTAATTTTAATTAGGTTGTGTAATAAATGACAAAGCGCGATGTAGAGACAAAGAGAGCGGCCGCGTCGCGCGCCATGGCTTGCCGCTACCGGTATGCACTGCAGTATACTACAGTTTAAAATATGCAGTTCTTACTCAATATACTGCACATTTTTAACACACACAAAGTTTTTTTTACGAAGTACCGATTACAAATTAGAACTGCTTTGTTTGTTATTGTATTTTATTAAAGTGCGGAAACGCTTTGATGACGCATAGACATAATAACATCAACCAGTTCTCAATACACAAACCTGCGCATATAATTAACACAATTTGAATGAAAAGCTGCTCGTATAAATGTAACAATGAATAACTATACACTTATACATTTTCTTTATTATATTTTTACTAGCTTTCGCCCGAGACTCCGTCCGCGTGGAATTTAAAAAAAACAAAAGTGAGCAGCCTATGTGTTCTTCCAGACTATCCTCCACGTCTATACCAAATTTCATCGAAATCCGTTTACCCGTTTAGGCTACAGACTCTAACAAACATCCATCCATCCATCGCTGTCGAACGTAATAGTATCCTATGTCCGTCTCCTGGCTCTAAGCTACCTCCTCAACAATTTTCAGCCATATCGGTAAAGCCGTTCTTGAGTTATAAATGGTAAATAAAATAAATGTAACTAACACGACTTTCTTTTATAGATATAGATTTTTGTTGTTTTTAAAATACCTTTATTTATAGATATGCTCAGCGTATAACTATTATAAAATTGAAAATTAAAAATAATGTAAAATAATAGTTAAAAAATTAATGAAAAACAGTGAGTAGGTAAATAAGTTATAAAATGTAAATAAACCAGATCGTGTAGTACATACTTTAAAATATAAATATAGCCTAAGTTACTTCGGATCATGTCGGTAATGGTGAAAGAATTATTGAAATTGACCTAATCGTGACAAACAAAAATACAAACTTTCTTCTATTTTAATATCAAAGACTCAGGAGCAGGAGTCAGGAGGTAACGGGCTGACTTTAGACTTATACAATAGCCTACAATAATAACTCAATTATACGTAGGTGTACTAAATTGAATGCAAGTCGTCAGTCATCAGTCGTCGATAACGCCTCAATGGATTTTTTTTTCAATGTGTAGTATTTGAATTAACATTAACAATTTTAAAAGAATAATGCTCGCTTAATTTTTTCTGCCTAACATACGGGTAATATGTTTCCCTTTTATATGTCAATCTATATCTAGGTATATCTAAATACTAATATTATAAAGAGAAAAAAAAATGTATGTATTTGATTCGCGTAAAAACTACTGGGCCGATTTTAAAAATTCTTTCACCATTAGAAAGGTAATTTAACTGTGAGTAACATAGGCTATTTTTGTTATTACTTTTTACTTTCACGCGGACGAAGTTGCGAGCAACAGCTAGTAGTTGTATATTTATGTGGGCGTCACGTCGAGAAATTCCATTTCGTGCAGACGGCTGAGACCTACCGACGAGACGACTGAGGTGTCATACAATTTGCATCGCGGATAACATAGGAATATAGACAGTCCTTCTTTCTGATCTTTAAATCAACAGCCAGTCTAACAATTCGTAATGATTTCTTCATAAAAGTGTGCTCGTTGAAGTACCTATTGCACACCGGTCACACGAGTCCAATTTTACGCATTCCTTTACAAATAAGGATCGGACAGAGCGGTTTTTTAATTTCATTTAAATACAATTCTATATCTCAGATCATTGACTTGAAATCAGGTTTTAATAACATAATACATTTCCAGTCGTGGTGCCAATTGTTTTTATGCAATTAAATGACTTTTCTATAGTAGGTAGGTAGGTAGGTAGGTAAGTGGTAGGTAGATAGGTACCTAAGCACTATAGAAAGTATACTGGTAATCTATTACATCATCACAAATCTAAATAATTGATGTAATTGTTTTCAAATTACATCATCATCACCAGCTCACTATACGTCCCCACTGCACTAAGGGGCTTGGAGGCTACCCTAAGTTAGGGTGACTAGGCCGTAGTCAACCACGCTGGCCCACTGCTTGTTG
>LD688955.1:61214-72369 GCA_003118335.3 Papilio memnon | reverse complement strand
ATGTCAATTACTGCCTTCTCCCCGCGCGCTGTCGACCTCGAGCCTCGACGCACTCCACAGATTTAATGAATACCTGTGCAGCGGCGGCGCTGCGGCCCCGGTTCGCTGCCGCTGCACAGTCTGTCTGTACTCGTGAGCTGTGAGACTCCCTGCGCCCTGCGCCGTCTCTGTTGGCACAGAATGGTGTGCGAGCTCTCTCCGCAGAATGTATTATGCATTTTTTTCAATTCATATAGGTTATGAAAATTAGCTATCGAACAGATTCATCCAGAACCGAGAACTAAACAAACATTTTACCAAAAATGAGAAAAGCGATGTAAAAACAAAATATAATGTTTCAAAACAAAAAATCCAATAAAATAGGTGTACTTTGCTTAATGTATCACGAAAAAAGTCGTGTTCTTTTTTTTTTTTGTAAAATATCATAGACATTTTATGTAACTGTTCCCGTGCGGCTTCATCCGCGTGACGTTAGAACTGTATTTATTGTTTACATTTCGTAAAAACCGACTTCCAAACGAAATACACTAAAAAGTAACGAATTAATTCCTTGAATTACTTAAACCGCCCTTATTGTAGCTGTTATGTCTATATTGTACAATTATTGAGTCGGTGTCAGCCGACGTATACAGTGGTTTTTCTACATTTTACCATAACAATTGACAATTAAAAGTATAGTACCGTTCCAGTAATGAATCTACCATGACCCATGACTGACACAGACTTGAAAGTAATAATAATTCTACAATATAGGTAGACATAACAGTTACAATAAGAGATGTTCAAGCATCTATTTCGTTACTTTTTAGTGTATTGTTTTATTGCGAACATTTTGTTTTTTGTTTGGAAGTCGGTTTTGTTTTTATTAAAAAAAAAAAATATTTCACGATTTTTAGTAATGCTAAACATTCGTAAATGATAATCACAAGCTTTCAAACAAAGAATGAATTATCTAAATCGGTTAGCTAAGAAATTAAGTAAAGCAAGAACTGATACATCGTTGCGACCATTTACTCGTAGTTCTGTGCAGCCGCGCCGTTCATGCCCGCGTTTGAGTTCTAATAATTAGATACCTTCTAGAATATTGGTCTGAATTACATACAGTATTAGGAGATTATAATCCACATTTAATACTCTAGCCCAAAAACATATTATATTTATTTGGATAAATATTCATACCAAATAAGTATAAAAGCGTCGTAAAGTACCCAAGTGGATTGCATTTTAATTTATGGTTTTAGCGAAACAAATGGTTATTGTGCGACAACCTTAAAAGATAGATATATGCTGTCGCGGACTTTAATTTAGCAAATTTAAAAATCTATAATTCGTCTTTACATCATTTTTATGTAAGTCTTATAGTTTAGGCTACGTAAGCGAAGAAAGCCAAAAAGACCCCAATTCTCGTTGCGCGATTTTGAGCTAAACTATTTAACTACGCCGTAGTCTTTGGCTCCAAAAATTAAACAAAAAAATGGGACCCACCTGCAAGCACTACCTTTCGGATAAAAGAAGAATTTTCAAAATCGTTCCACCAGGGCCGGAGATATCGCGTAACTCAAATAAAAAAATATATATATACAGACGAATTGAGTACTTCCTTCTTTTGGGAAGTCGATCAAAAATGTTCAATAGCAAATATCAAAATAGAAATGCATCAATGAAAACGGAGGGTTGGACGTTGGCTGAGAACTGTCAATGAGCTAACTACGGCACGGCAACATTGCTTCTTTGCTGTTTTTAGCAGCATTGTAGTTTTTGTTCCTCTCACGCATGACGGTTTTTTCAAACTATGCGTTTTATAAAGTGCTGCAAATCGATATTCGTAGTGAGTTGACCGGTTGTTGTTGTTGTTGTTGTTGTTGGAAACAAATAGCTGCAATATCTACTACATACCTATTTACATATTATATGGTTATGAAGATTCACTGTAATGAACTGTGTCAATATACAGTTCATGTAACAATAGAATATATCGGACATTCTATTCTTACATTAAGCTCTCTGCTGTTGCGAAACTGTTGTGTAACCGCAGAGCGTCGCGTTCGCACTGCGGCCGCAACACGATGCGGCGTGACGTGACGTGAGACGTGACGCGAGGGACAGCACTGAGCCGTGTTCTGTCATACCGCAGCGCGCGCTGGCCGCGATACAATGCGCGCTATGGCCGCTATGCCGGCACATCGGACGCTTGAATTAAAATCTATTGAACTGTTGAGACCACACCGGCTCTGGCAGCAGTCGCCGCCGCCGATGACCGCCTACTCACTGTAATCAAGCTGCATGTTCCAAATGAACAGGACTGTATTAACGATTCAGAAGGTTAACATCATGAAGGCAGGTTATTTTCCGCATGGTCACTACGCTAGGAACAAACATTTTTTCACTTAATTTCAATTTCGTTCGTAAAGTAGAGCGGTCCGGCATTTACAGACACGCTCGTCGGCCGCTACTGACATGATGGTATTTAATTATTGATAAATCTTCATAACATATATAAGCAATTGATTATTGTCTTACCGACTTTAATCGAAGTATACCTGAGCAGGTATCAACTTTTGCATAAAATGTAATAGTGTGTCTAACCAGTATCACTAGGTGCGCAGATGGAAAACATGAATGTGAAATGAAGGAACTACTGCTTCCCGCCGGCTCTGACACCCTGGTCCATACCACGATAACATGACTGTTCTTTGTCTCAGGTCTGGAGGCGCAGGTGCAGGACACCTCCAAGGATTTGTACTGGTTCTGAGGACGCACACGGCGCGCACGTAGCGTACAGCGTGTGCGGCGTGCGCATCGTGCTCGGCGTGCCCGACGTGCGGCAGGCGCGCGCCCCGGCCGCGTCCGCCGTCTGAACACTGCAAGGCTGTAAAGAAAGACATTACTCTAGTTGTAGGCATAAAGTTAGCTAGCAATCGGGTTAGACGTAGTTAAGCTTATAGCCGACAGGAGCGGCTCGTGCTGGTCCCATTGCTCCTGCCGCTCCTGCCGCTCCTGCCGCTCCTGTCGAAGTATAAAACAGCAAGGGGGATGCGACACCCCGCCACCGCTCATCTGTGTTATTGTAGTTGTATTGTAAAACAACACTATGATGTCTAATAGCCTGATTTTCCCACGCCACACTAAACTTCTTATCAGTTTCAATGAATTATTATTCGCAGTATTGTTGATTCACAAGGTGATTATTAAAAACATAAAAAAAATATCGTTCTCTATCCGAAATATAATTCTGCGGAATGATGAGCATGTTAAGACCTTTTAGAGATGCTATTGTATTATACTTTATGTGAAGTTGTCACTGCGACTATTGGAGATGTATTGCTGTTTATATTGGTTCAAAGCAAGGACAATTATATTACAAGATTCAAAGTTTACGTTGAATTACGGTTATGCGAATATCTATGTTCAGTTATTATGGGTGTATCTGTCCCATTTCATTGGAGGAAGCGTAGAGCCCGCGGACTCATTCCTCACATACCGCCGATAGCTAATATTGTATTGTGCTGCGTCTCTTGCGTAATTGAGAGCCGCCATAATATTTGTATGGCACTAAACCTCTCTCTAGGCAACCATGCGGGATGTGTGACGGGGGGCAGGCGGGGGGGGGGCAACATTCAGTTTTATTATACACGCAGTGCAAGCACACTCTAATTATTAACAATTCTTTGGTGGCAATGCGTCAGGGCCGGGGCGGGGTGATGCTGTACGTACGTAGAGACATGTAAAATGTTTAATGATATGGTTGTGCAAGACGTGCACCGAGCTGATTGCCGCGGACAGCCCCGCACGCGCCGCACGCCCCGCACGCCCCGCACGCCCCGCAGGCCCCGCAAGCCGCCACTAGGTATTAAATATATAGACAAGTATGTAAATACATACCTATAGCTAGTAAATAAATAGGTTAGATATAGTTATATACGTAGATATGTGGCGTAAAGTTGTACATAGGGCGTAGAGCGCGGCAGCGACCGACGTGCGACGTGCGATGTGCGGCGTGTGACGTGCGGCGTGCCACGTGCGGCGTCAAGCGCACTGATCGCCACTATATTGTAGATATTGATGTTCTCCGTGGAGACCTGGAGAGTATCGAGACAGTATCGAGACAGTATTTGTATTCAATAATTAAATAATTCAAATATTTGACAACATTTGTATTCGCTCCATGAAAATTGTTTAAAATCTATTATTGTAATTGCTTATTAGAAATTAAAAAGATATCTTAATTGTAAATGTATGTACCTATTACATGTTACTGTATAAGAGCAAACCAAGTTAAATCCTTTGATTGGCAATCGTTGTTCTAAAACTCCGATAAGTTTTGTGACCTTTGTTTCGCGCATTTTATTTAATCATGCAATTATATGATACGATTTAAGTAGGATCAAATATATGCTAAATGCCAATAAATATTATGTTTCTTTACAAGATCAACAATTTATTTTTTTATTTAAACTATTTAAATGATTTTAATTCATAAAAAAATAATCATCTTAAGAACAGAATTTCAATGTTAATCTTAACTGGCTGGTAAATCTTAGGATTTACAATTTTACTGTGTTTCTGCTTTTACAGTTAAAGCGTGTTATGTCAATAAATAATGTAGGTACTGTGTATCACCAGCAATGTTGAGATTATTGGAGTTGTATTAGCATTACAGAAGTTGTGTCAGTGTTTCGTCTGCGCCGAGCCGCGGCCGGTCTCCGCGCTCAATGCAATAAATCTATCAATATAAATGCAAACGTTCTTTTATTTGCACCACACACACACACACACACACATACACACACGCGCACTCACA
The DNA here is from genome assembly GCA_003118335.3 of Papilio memnon. Classification (NCBI taxonomy): domain Eukaryota; kingdom Metazoa; phylum Arthropoda; class Insecta; order Lepidoptera; family Papilionidae; genus Papilio; species Papilio memnon. Next base: position 67,568 of record LD688955.1, on the reverse strand, counting down.
GCTACACGCAGAGATCACACGTACACTACACAGGTACCTACTGCTAATCCTGTCCTATATCCTACTATTTATTTTTGTTTTCTGTACGTTCTAAACAACTGGCTCACAGTGGTACAGTATGCAGCAGCGACATGCTCGTCCGCTGCGGCTTCTCGTCCTCACTGAAGATACGCGTCAAGTGGGAGTAATATCGCGCTCCGTCTCTGCTCACGTCTCTAGTGTGTCTGTACTAGAGGGCTCGTTCTATTCCTGCCACTTCTAAAGGAAGAATAGATGGTAAGGGAAATTAGACTCGGTGGAGGAGGTAAAGCATAGGTTGGGGGGGGGGGATATACCCTCTTACTGTACGTACGCTCTTTTGATCGACAACTTGTCGGACATGTGTATGGGCAACGGTCGCTTCGCTATTTTAGTAAAATCACGTGGCTACTTGCTCGTTTGTCACCATACGAGTATAGCTTATTACACATATTACAAAAATAATACACGAAGTTACTTTCCTAAGAGGTTCCGAAGGTCCAAGAAAAGGACAATCCTTTTAAAAGACTAAAAATAAATTAATACATGTATTTTGTCTCCCGATAAACTTTTTTTTTTTCAAAAATAAATTTAATTAAGTTTAATTTCTGAGGTTGTTTTCTTTTAGGCACTGCACGCCGACCTCACCAATGCCAATGCCAACAATATTACCACCGAGTGGCGCAGCTGCTGGGCTCACAGTACGCATACAAAGAGTCACTCGATTTCATCGTGTCGCGAGCTCGTGAGGAGGGGGGGAGGGGTGCGATCACCTCGTCTATTTCGATGCTGTCGTATCGTTAAGTAAGCCGCTACTTAAACAAATATAGCGGCGGCGCACATTGTGAGCGCGACCGCTTCATCACACATTAACGCATGTCTCCGGCTTTCGTATTTTTAAGTGCTGGGGATTTAGACGCGTTAAAATAAACAATAGCCTCCGCCGCGACCGCGCCGTGCGCCATTAGCCGCTGTTTGTAAACACGCGGCGACAATGAGCCGCCAATACAGCTCTCCCGGCCGCATTCCGCAGCCGCACAATAAATATATTACAGCGCGATGAGGTAATTTGTCGCGCCGCCTTATTTATGCTAATGAGCCACGACGCAATCAGGGCTCGCGGCGGCGGGCCGGGGGTCCGCGCAGCCCCGACCAGCACCGCCGCGCACACACCTCGCCGTGTCCACGATGCGGATGTAGAGAAAAGAAAAAAAAACGTATCCCAAAATCGACAAACGGCCGGGATAATATCTATTTTAGTTCAGGTGATTTTCGAAGTTAGCAAAGACGCTGTTTGCTGTTTTGTATAGTTTGCTTTATTCAGCAGCCTACCTCGAAAGATAATGTCTTAATTGAAAAGGTGGTGGCGTCCCGCGAATACTGAGCGGCTAATTGAGTGCTGCCGCCCGCCCCCGCCCGCCCCGCCCCTTGCTGTTGGACTCGTTCATAATTGATTTTTCTCACAATGGGGGGAAACTGTTTAAAAGCAATCATGGTATTATTACGATTATTGTGTGATTTTTCTTCTCTTCTAAGTTTGAGTGTTAACTGCTGTCGTCGAAGTTATATTACTTCCTTAAAAAATCATTAATTAGGTTTCAACCTTCGTTTCAAATGTTATAAAACTTTATATGAAAAGTGTAATTTGAGGATGTTGGAGGCATCTCGATATCTAATGTTAATGGCATTGCTAACGAAAAGATACTCAGAGGGTCCGTCCGTCTGTCGTACAACATCAGTCGGCGACCTGCGTAGCGCGCGTCGGCCGGCGAGCGGTAAGCGGCGAGCGGCAGGCGTCGCGGCGGCACAGGCGGTAAATCCATTTGCGGCTTGTGTTAATGGGACAAGCGAGTGTTATTTATTGACGGACATAAATCGCGCCAAAATAATCGCGCGCTATCGAAACCCAAAAATATATAATTACAGACAGAGATAAGTGTTAGACTTAGAGTAGTATGCAGACTATGTTGCTAAGAAGTGAAGCGAACACAGTGTCAATATAAGTACTACCCAGTCCAACACTAAAGCTAACTATGTGACGCGGTTAAATAGGGTTACGGTAAGCGTGGTAAATAACATATAGGTATATCAAATAACCTTAATAACCTATTGAACGAGTCCAGGTGCGTCAGAAACTCCTGAACAATTAGAGAAGTTTGTTCGAGACAAATGCAAAGGCAGCACATTGTGCGGAGAGTGCGCTGCTAACTGATTGCTCCCTGTCACAAGCGTCCTGTATCATTTTGTTTCACTAATCACACTATCGCTTTAACGTGGTGGATATAAATCGTCATGCTAATTATATTACAAGCCATTAAGTCGATGCGGCGTGTCGATACACGAACGTACGGCACATCGCGGCCAGGGCGCACGTGTGCGGCGCGGCGTGCACCCGCGCACTCACAAAAAACCCACTGTGCGTTCGGCGTTGGGAGCTCGGCGCTCCGGACTCCGGTGTCACACGGTGCCGCCGCGCCGACCATCTGCTTCCCACCCGCCTGCGCCGGCCGCGCCCTCGGCTCATTAACTTAACTATACTTCGTTTTGACAGGGACTGCCTTACGATCTGTGTACGGTCTTAAATAACGCTTCCACACGACTGATGCGATGAGCCGCCGACACCTCCGTCATCTTACAAGTTAACGAACGCAACCAGATAGGCGAATTTTATGTTTAGCTTATCCTACTATAGATTATCCTGTTAGAAACATTCCCTAACAAACATTTTATTATACTACAAAATTACTGTATACCTTGCAAACTTGCTATGCTTGCCTTTTAAATACACTTCTGACGTTGTTTTATTAAGTTACTGTTGTAAAAGATATGAGGCCTTAGGGATGATGTATATGTAGTGCGGGAGTCGACGCAACGGTCGTGGCGGGCTCGGGCCGGGTTCTCGGCTCGGCGCGGGCGACCGCGGCCGGCGCGAGCACAATGCGCGCGCAGGAAGTCAAAGTGCAGGCGGTGTCCCCGGGGAGCCGGGGACTGCGCGGCACGTGTGACGTCGCGAGATTTATCCCGGGGCCCTCGCCCCGCCGGCGCGCCGCACACAAATCTCTCGCGTAATTGCCTACGGCTCCTAAAATAAACAATTGTTTTAACATTTCGTATCTACGGTTCGAACCTATTGGGCACATTAAATCTTTATTTAAATAGTGATGCGTTAGCAGACAGCGCCAGCGCGGGGCTGGAGCGGTTCACGTCAACGTGAAACATCTCCGACCTTGTGTCGACAGGCCGACACGAGACTAGCAGGCGGCGACTCGGGGCCGGGCTGCGGCGAATTGCGGACAATTGTCCATTCATACGAGTACTAACCATGAACTTAATGAAAAAGTGCGCCCTGTCTCCAGAAATGTCGAATAACAGTGACAACAAACAAACAGTGAGACGTGTCCCGAAAACGTATGCATAATTGCATATTATTTCCAAATAGGTACTTAGCTAATGATTTAATCTTTCCTTAGTGACGTCACTAACACCGAACACCGCACGCCCACCACATCATCGATCATCATCTCACTAATTTATGAGCTTGTCTCGTGCCGCGCCCATAAATAAATTACGTTAATTAAAATGTTGCTAGAAACATAAATCATTACATTTTGCTCGACATCAAACTCCTTAAACCATCGATATTGCTGGAAGTTGGATGGTTTGCCTTGTATTATACGTTCTAATCTATAAAAAGCCTAAATGACCAAACTTACAACAACTGCAGCTGCTTATGTGCATTTGCTGTTTTGTGGTTTTCTTATATAGCACATGGTTACTTCCACTGAAGTATCTGAGATTCTAAGAATTTTTAACTGTAGACATTGCGAGTTAACGAAAATTGGCAACGCATCTGAAAAAGCGGATGTCTATGGACAGCGGTAGCTTGGCTATATTAGCGAATTCCGGTGGCCGTTTGCTTGTTTGTCACCTTTGTATGTTCCCGTTCAAATACACGCGAGGCTGAAACTGATACCGTCAATAGAAACTATAAAGTATAGGTATCGGATCCGGCTCGCCATACTCGTATAACGTGCTTCATCGAGACCAAGACAAGTGCAGGCGGCACGGTGCAGGCGGCACGGTGCAGGCGGCACGGTGCAGGCGGCGCGGCGGCGACTAGCTACGCGTGTCGTGTCAACAGACGTAAGCTCTCACGTTACTCAGATCTATACATGGAATCCCTTAATCCAGTGCGCGACCCCATCCCGTGGCGCTCGCTCGTTGACGGCGCGGTGGTGACAGGCGGATTAGAGCGCCATGCACTGAAGCACGCCCTCTGACGGCAAATACTGACATTAACGCACAGTGTAAGCGATGTCTGGTCTCTACGCCAAGCGCCTCGCCTCACGACTGACCATATCTTGCGACACGAGAAGGACAAGGATGAATCCATTCGGGAAATCATATTGTTTATGATATGCTCTTTTCAAACAAATTTAGGGTAATTTTCAATTTAGTAAAGATCACTTGACTTTTTCTGATCATTGTAATATTGATCTTGATGACATTTGACATAGGCGTAGACCATAATCTGAAAGAACATATAGGCTACTTACTTTTATTTTTTAATACCACGCGGACGGAGTCGCGGGCGAAAGCTAGTAAGTAGTCATATTGATGTTAATTTGTTTCTTCTGAGTCACACCGAAGCTGTGTTGCGAGTTGCGAGTTACACTGTGTCTAATTAAAATCAGTAGTGGTTAGTAACATTGCAATAATACTTAAGTATAGACGCATTGCATAGTTTGTTTGAAATTTAGTCGTGTCGGTGTCGTGTCGTGCGGTGTGAATAGCTCGCGCTGATCTTGCGGAGTAACGGCGCGGCACGTCGCAGCCGTGCCCCGGATTAACAGCTACGGTGTTGAGACTACCTCTCCCTCCCCCCACCCCCTCCTCCAGTAGTCCCGCATCCGCACCCGCCTCCGGTACCAACATAAATCACATCGTTTTAAAATTAGTTCACTTATTTATAATACGCAAGCAGGAGGTAGCGACACATCTCACTTCGCTCGGACACTACTCCTCGACTCCCGTACCTGCGAGGTCTGGAGTGAGGGCGGCAGGTGGCAGTCAGCGGCGGCGGCGCCAACTCCGCAGATCGCCCGCACCGACCCCTATTACTTGTTAATATTTGCTAAATTGCTGATAAACTTGCATGGTAATTGGTAACGCACTTACTTTTGTTTGCGATGTATTTTTTTTGTATAATTTAGCAGATTGTGTGTTCTAGTGTGACGTAAAAATGCGCCTGCATGATGCCGCGCGTGTTTACCTACTTGTTCAGTTCGCAATGACAATACTGATACGATTCATGAGGAGTTAAATGATGGCCTCACCTGTTTTCTCGATTACCTGAAAAACTGAAAAACACACTGAGACTCTGTTGAAAAGGTTTCGAGGCGTTGCATTTGTGCAGTGTGCGGTGTGTTGAACGCCCCGCTTCAAATGCCCCACATTTGGTCACATCTAATTACCGAGAGTTAGGGTGCGCGGGCGCAGGCGCAGTCATTGGGAGAGCGGCGTGACGCGCGCCTAAACGAATACTTTTTGTTTTACGAAACGCTTTCACAGAAACGTTTCTGTTTTAATTACTCTAAACGCGCGGCAACTTTAGTGCTAGATATAGTGGCGGGGCCGGCTGCGACGGCTGCGGCGGCCGACCTCTCCTCTTGCAGCCTAACGCATACATACGCATACTAATATCTTAGAGAGTTGTATCCTCCGATCATTAATAAATTGTATTTTCTCTGAGATTTTATCATCAACGGAATTGTCCGGACTTTGATTATATGGCTTTTTATAAGTTTTGTCAGGCTAATAAATCTAACCAGAAAAGTCACCCCTACTTTTATTTATCTATATTTGAAAACAACTTTCTGTTGAAAAATTTAAAAAAAAAACTACGTGAGGTGACGACATTTGTACTAGTCATTAGTAAAATTTACAGTCGGCAGGCATACTCGAGCTTCGTGTAGTATCTTCGACACAGCAGCGACGCCGCTTCGAACGTTCGGTGTCCGACCGGCCGCGTGTCGCAACTAGGAATGCACGGACTCACCGCCTCCTTCATCTCACTAAATGCAGAAGTAAACCTTTTTTGACCGAGTTCCCAAAAGAAGGAAGTACTCAAGTCGTCTGTATATTTTTTTTTATGTGTGTTAAGCGATAGCTCCGGCCTTGGTGGACCGATTTTGAAAATTCTTTTTTTATCTGAAAGGTACTGCTTGCAGGTGGGTCCCATTTTTTTTTTTAATTTTTGGAGTCCAAGACTACGCCGTAGTTAAATAGTTTAGCTCAAAATCGCGGGACGAAATTTGGGGTCTTTTTTGCTTTCTT
>LD688955.1:40074-50906 GCA_003118335.3 Papilio memnon | reverse complement strand
ATAATTAGAAGATGCTACAGGAAGGTGGATAGGAGTGAGGTGGCGGGCCGATTTCTTTGGTACATTGAATGACTAACTCTCTACCACAAAGCCATAGTTAGATTCAACAGAAAATTTATTTTATTATTTGTAAAGTCGTATCACAAATTCGTCGGCAACGACGATGCGGCTTTGGCTTTAATTAAATTTATCGCAGTTATCAGCAGCATCGCGCATTCTGGCGCGCGGGAACCGTGAGAACGCAACAGGCAAATTGCAAATGAGCGGCGACAGCGGCGGCCGGCGCAGGCGTCCACGTAGCAGTGGTCACCAGGTAACGCCGGGTAACGCTTCTGCCGCCGCCATTTAATTGAAAAATTAAAATGAAAAATAATTTATTTGAATCCAACAATATAAATATATAGATAGTAACGTACCTTGTTTGTGGATACAATAGAAATTATTATCTGTAGTAATCAGTACCGCCGCACTAGGCACAGCCTGTTGCGCGAGGGGCCTGCTCTTAAAATTTAATAAACATTCGCTAGACGGCAACAATTCAATTAAAAGTGATACATAATGTAATATATTCTCCCATTTATTCTGCCATTACTTTTAAATATATAGTTTTACAGAAAGAACAAAATTACAATAACAAAAAAGAATTTAAAATACGTTTTTTAAGAATGTCTTCTGTGTCCTCGTAGGTTAGTTTCAACAACCATGACTTTATTTTACTTTTTGCTTTAAATACCGTGTCCAACTTAATATCGCATTTGTCTAAAATTATATTATAAATGTACGGGCCTATGAAATGCATGAAACGTTGAGCAAACGAGGAGTTAACTCTAGGTATGGGTGTCTTAAACTTTCGCTTTTCTAGATAATGTTGGTGAGTTGTGTTTTTTGATATGGTTTTGTGTTGTAGTATAGACGTCCTTAATATGAAGATTTGTCGCACACTGAGAACGCCGGCTTCCGAGTACAGAGCAAATGTCGAGAATCTTTTCCTTCGTTTGAACAACACTTTTAGCACCGCTCTTTGAGCTCTCTCTAGCTCGATCACAGCTGTCTTGGGAGATCCTCCCCACGAAGTGATGCAGTAATTGATTATGGATTCGCAGAGAGCAGTGTACACCATCAGTGCAGTTTTAGGGTCTGCAGCATCACGGATACTGTACATGACATGAGTCAGTTTACGAACTTTGGCAGCTACTCCGGATACATGCGCGTTAAAAGACAATTTATCATCAACGATAACACCCAGGTATCTAATACTGTGAACTTGTTCTATAGCAGGGCAAGGACACAGGTGGGGGTTATTACACTCTGTATGTATTTTCAAATTTATTTGAGATTTATGTTCAGAAGATTTAGTCTTGTGGAAACATAAAAATTTAGTTTTGCTTGTGTTAAGGGTTAAAAGGTTGTTAATTAACCATACAACAACACCCTTAAGGCCCAGCTCTGCTCTTTGTGAGGTTTCAGACCAAGAGTCACCATCAAATATAAGCACCGTATCATCGGCATAACCGATAATATTAGTATGATTGTTATCTATGACACTGAGAAGATCATTGACATAAATAATGAAAAGAGTAGGGCCCAAGACACTTCCCTGTGGAACGCCAAAAGTTATTGGTAGCTTTTTGCTAATGTGCTTATCAATTTTAGTCACTTGAGACCTCTCAGTCAGGTAAATCCGAAACCATTCTAATGCCAGGCCCCTTATTCCAAAATATTCAAGTCTCTTTAAGAGCAATTTAACGGAAACCGTATCAAATGCTTTAGGGAGGTCAAGAAATACAGCGATGCAATTTCTTTTATTATCTAGCATAGAGGAAATTGTATTTGTTAAGAGTAATACAGCATCTTCAGTAGAATGACCTGGTCTAAAACCATATTGATGGGGGTGAAGGTGAGTAGATATAAATTTAATTAATTGGTTATTTAGTATCTTTTCGAGGATCTTAGAAAATATTGTCAACAATGAAATCGGTCTATACTTTTCTGGGGAGGTTGTACAACCATTTTTATGAATTGGAATGACGCTTGCTGTTTTCCAAGACGTGGGGAATACAGCAAAAGATAAACTAAGGTTTAAAATATACGTTAAAGGTTCTAAAATATGAGGTTTACTATATATTATTAATGAAGCATGTATTCCATCTATACCAGGTGCACTGTCATTTTTTAGCTGAGTGATTATTTTGTCGACTTCATTTGTGTTTGTTGGGTGTAGGAAAAATGACTTGGTGTTGCTTTTTAAGGGCGAGATAGACTGGGCTAACTGAGGCTCAGTTTTGGATAGTTTGTTTAATATAGTTTGTGCAAATTTATTACCTACGTTGGCAAAGTAATCGTTACAAGAGTTTAAGGAAAAATTAATATCAGAGGAAGCTGTTAATAAATCACAGTTTTTGGTCGAGTTGGTATTAAGCGAGCATATATTTTTCAGGGATTCTTCGTGTTATTTTTGTTTTTTTGAAGTTCCTGACTTTTATAGTGTTTTTTAAGTTTGTGTAGAAGGTTGTTACAAAAGTTTCTATACCATCAACAAACTAATTGACGGGTAGGATCATTGGGAAATTTTCGAAGCTCTAAATGAAGTTTATCACGATGCAACCTGCAGCTCCTTAGCCCCGGCGTAATCCAAGGTAGAATTTGTTTGGATCGACTAGTAAAATATGAAGTGGCGTGTTTTATTATAAGCGTTTGAAGTGTTTCATTAAACTGTTCAGTAGCTAAGTTAACATCGCAACTATTAAAAACGTCATTTCAATCTTCTCTCTCCAGATCTTCTGAGACACGTTTAAAGTTAATTTCAGAGATTCGACGACTTTGTTTTGTTTTAGAATCCTCGCGCGCCATGGACAAACCTAGTAAAATCATATTGTGGTCTGTTATGTCACTGTTACAAACAGCCCCTATTATGTGATGTTTGTCAGCTCTAATAAAAATATGATCCAAGCAAGAATCAAGTCTTGTTGGAACAGATATTGCTTGTTGGAGTTCCAATTCAGCCATCAGATCGAGGTATTCGGAGGTTTTAACATTTGAAGACTCTAAGATATTTATATTAATGTCACCGGCAACCATAACAGGCTCTTTGTGATTGAAAGAGATGAGAAGATTATACAGAGAAGATAGAAATTTGTCTGTTTTTTTTAAAAGACGGCGATCGGTAAATACCTAGAATATTTATGTTAGGTAACGCAACGAGTAAACACTCTCCTTCATCAATCTCTGGTTCACATATCTTTGGGCTCCACTAATTCTTTACATATGCAACGACACCTCCATTTTGGTTGATAATTCTTGTTGTACAAAAACAAGAGAAGCCCGGTATTTGTAAGGGATACGGGTTTTCAGAAAGCCAACATTCTGTTAATATGATAATATCAAAAGTAATTTTCAGTCTTTTAAGTGCTACCATGAATACGTCGAAGTTATGCCTGATGCTGCGAATATTAAAAGCCAAAATTTACTACACAGTACACAGTACTACAGTTTTCCAGTAAGTCTATATCGCAACACTCAATGCTCAATGTACGGTCGATTTCATCAAAGGTATCAAGTTTTGAAGTGGCCATAAAGAAATTTATGAAAGAATGAGTGAGAAACAATTATTTTGTCGCCGAGCAAAGAGTAGTTGGACATTGAGGTCATTAAGAATCTAAGTACATCGATGTGTAGTGAGATATCTATTTTGATATTACTAAGAAATTAATTGCAAAACCTTTTATCAAATCAACACTATCACAACAACAAAGTTCATTTTTTTGCAATTGAATTGGTGATCGCGAAAATATTGTTTTGGGTGTTGTAATGATACTCGTGTTTCTGGGCACATTGTTGGGGTTCACAAACTTTAAAGTCCTGTAAAACTAAAAAAAACTGCTAGATAGAGATAAAATCGTTATAATTATGGCCAAGGAATCTATGGTGTTAGATGATACAAAAGTTGCGACGCACCTGTTTATAAAGCCAGCCGGTCCCCACTTGTTATTGCGACTTCCGCTTATCGATCTATACTTACATATTACAGTTGCAATTCAAAAGACAGCGAGCGTCGCCAGCAGGAACTGCGCTGTACGACAACTATCGCTCCTGGGCAGCGTGACTAGCGAAATGTTTAATGAAGGTAAATCGGACCGGCGCTGCGGGCGCAGTGTCACGCCGTCGCGGACACGTCATTTTTTAAATACGCATTTGAGTGATGATGAGAGAGCGTCGCGCTGCCGCTGCGCGGGCGCCGGTCGCCGGTCGTCGCTCGCCGGGCGCCGGGCACCGCTCCGGGCCTCTGCCGATCGACACCAAGATTGATGTCGGCGCGCGCGATAGGCATCTGTAGCTAGTGGGTTGCAGCGCTCCCAGGCCCGGCGGGGGAGCAGCGACGTCCAGTGCCACTTTATAATTATTATTAATCAAATTAATAAACATGCGGTGGTGTAGGTACACAAGAATTTCGACGTATAAAAGTATCCACGTTCGATTGTAAATAATGGAGACGGGTACCGGGTATGGATGCAGTTTCAATGTCATTAATTCTAAGCAAAATCGTTATGAGCGTAATATCTACAACAGGAGGTATGTGCATAATATATGAAACAAAATAAAATTATATAGGTAATCACATATTTGATAGTGTGATTGCAGGAGCACTAAGAGTTCAGAGAGACGTTCGACGCACCCGCACGCGCGGCCTGTTATTACTGCTCGGGGATCTTGCAATGAGTTAGTTTTAGTGAAAGCAGCCTCGATATTAAAACTCAATAGCAAGTACTCAATAGCCCCGAGCCGGCCGAGGAACATTCAGCCGCGCGAGTGAATCCCGCACGCATCGATGCGGAAATATCATCAAAAGATGCGAACTCATCGAGCTAGTAAATTTTGTTTAATAAATCGTAAGAGCGCGGTCCGGGATGGCGCGGGGTGGCGCGGGGCGGCGCGGGGTGGCGCGGGGTGGCGCGTGGGCCACGTGCTCGAGCGTGTCGAATTAATTCCGGGTCCCTCGCGCGCGCACATCGCACCGCCGCCCTCTAAACAGATTAATAATCTGCGCTCCGGCTCCGGCCGACAAATCGTCCGGCGAGCGGCGAGCGGACGACGGTCGATGGGTCCCGCTAATTCGGTTTTATGACATGCGGCATTGTTGCCGAGGAGCGGCCGGTGCGCCCGCCCGCCCCCGGTGTCGCCGCACGTGCGCTCTTACATTATTGAACTTTTCATTACTCGGTCCCGTTCCTGCGCCCCCTCCTACCTGTCCTCGGCGCTGTAAACTTTGAACTTACGCGAGCATTTCTCGGCCAAAAGGTATATCATATTTTATATCATACTAGCTTTCGCCCGCAACTCCGTCCGCGTGTATTTAAAAAGAACAAACAAAAGTTAGTAGTAGCCTATGTGTTCTTCCAGACTATGCTATACATCTGCACAAATTACATCCAGACCCGTTCACCCGTTTAGGCGGCAAACTCCTAACAAACATCCACCCATCCATCTAGACTTTCGCATTTATAATATTAGTACACGTTTTATTGGAAATCCAAAGTAAATAGATAAAAATAATAAAAAATAAACATTTTAACAAAAAAACAAAACCGACTTCCAAACAAAATACATTAAAAACAAAACATTCTCAAAAAAACAACACACTAAAAAGTAACGAAATAATTCCTTAAAATTACTTAAATCTTAAACCTCACTTATTGTAGATGTTATGTCTATACTGTACCATTATTATTACTTTGATGTCGGTGTCAGCCGAGACAGGCAGCGATGTTTCTACATAAGGCTTTCTACATTTTTACCATTACAATTGACAATTGAACGTATAGTAACATTTAAGTAATGAATCTAACTGGACTGACACCGACTTCAAAGTAATATTAATTGTACAATATAGACATAATAACTACAATAAGTGAGGTTCCTAACCTGGAAACATATTTATTTGGATAAGGATTCATACCAAATCAGCATAAAAACGTTTTAAATGAAGTCGATTGCATTTATTTAACGGTTTTCGCGAAACAAACGGTTATTGTGCGACAACCTTAATAGATAGATATATGCTATCGCGGACTTTAATTTAGCTAATTTAATGAGCTTCAATTCTGTTATACATCATTTTTATGTAGGTCTTATAGTTTAGGCTACGAAAGCTACGAAGCTACGAAAGAAAACTGTTACAAATTGGCAATTTTTACTGCGACTCGTAATTTTGTTCTTATGATACGTCCTAAACTATTGATCGGAATTATATAGTTCCAAGGGCATTAATAATCTACATTAAATTCTCTTGATGATGGACATATTCATTTAGATAAGGATTTATACCGAACACGAGTAATAGCGTTGTAAGTGGGGTATAGATATCCAGCGATGTTTTTAATGAAAAAAGTGGTTATTGTGCGACAACCTTAATAGATAGATATATGATATCGCGGACTTTGATTTAGCAATTTTAAAGGGCTACAATTCTTCGATACATCATTTTTATGTAAGTCTTCTAGTTTAGGCTACGTAAGCAAAGAAAGCAAAAAAGACCCCAAATTTCGTCCCACGATTTTGAACTAAACTATTTAACTACTCCGTAGTCTTTGACTCCAAAAATCAAACAAAAAAATGGGTCCCACCTGTAAGCATTATCATTTTATCTTTACGATAAAAAAAATAATTTTCAAAATCGGTCCACCAGGGCCGGAGCTATCGCGTAACACACATAAAAAAACACACAGACGACTTGAATACCTCCTTCTTTTGGGAAGTCGGTCAAAAAATATAAAAAAAAAATTAAAAACTTTGATGACAAATTATGATCGAATTTCAACTAATGGTCGACCACTAGTTTTATTTATTGTACTTTTTTGATGTTCGCATTGGTAAGGATTTCCGCCAGTACTCAGTCAGGCTTAGAATAGAGTACATCGTAGTGCCACCACCATGACAATAATGCAAGTCTACAACACGTGTTCCGCATCATTTGGACCCATTCGTACCCCAATGAACCTGCAACAGCACGGAGATCATTTTATTTGCGTATTATTGCACCGGGTTATATTCCGCGCGGTAGAGCCGGCAATAAAGCGAGGCCACGTGCCCGCGCTCGCCCGCGCCCTTACTTTCCGCACCACATTATTTGATTTTTAATTGCGCCCAGTGAAGTGGTGAGGTCCACGCCGCCCGCGCCTGCCCTGCTAAGACTGCGCGCCACTTGCCGCCGCACCGTCCCGCTTTAGGGCCTGCCGAATCGCGGAGGGTCGGAGGATGAAAGATACCTCGCGTGTAATTTGGACTTTTATTAGTTTTTCCGCGATGACTGGCCCTCGACGCTCGACAGCGTGTACTCGCTTCAAAAGTAAGTGAGGGTGCGCGCAATATGGAGATAATCAGTGACCCTTTATTGTGTGTCGGACCCTCGCTAACTGCCGACAGTCGATAGACGGGCAGAGTACAACGCCGCAGCTGCTGGCTGCTAACTGCTGCATGCTGGCTGCTGGCTATTTACTGTTGGCCCGAAGTGTAGCTAATGCGCGTCCAGTGCCGAGTCGGCGACGACGTGCCTTTGTGCCTCACACAGCATCATGTAATGTCACACTACTTGTCCAATATAAACAATTGCCAAAAACGAGTCTTGCCACTTTATCGTTACTCCGTGTTCGGTGACAATAAACATTCACAATAACCATATTTTAGACAGTGTTTTTGTCATCGTTACAGTTGTTGGTTGCTATAATGGAACGGAACGTGTTTTTTTTTATTATTTTATTAACTACCCGATTACCCAAGGTTCGTAAATAGCACAGAAAGATCGATGTTAGTTGTATGATAAACTTTGATATGTGGCAATGTACTCGTAACTCGTACAACCTGTCATAAGTTAGATACGAACATTTTTTTTCGATTTGCGTTCATCCGTCTTTGAGATTGACCTAATGTTGATTTTGCGAACGTAATTGAATTTTACGCGATGCGACCGACGGTTCTCGAGAGGATCTCCGATAGCGAAGAATATTTTTAATCAAACATCAATGATTAACAAGTTGCGAGTGGCAGGCGGCGGTCGGACGGCGGGCAGGCGGCGGTCAGGCGGCGGGCAATGGTCAAGGGAGGTTGGTGTGTGTGCGCGACACGGTGCTATTTCGCGTGGGCTATATGCATATCACGCAGCGTTCGCGACGCAATACGTCAATATGTGAAACGGGCGGAGCACCGCGCAGGGCTGCACCGCGTGTGTATTTGTGACAAACTCTACTGTTGTTAGTATGGTTGTACAGACAAGGACTAGTACAGACAAATCACATGCACATTAGTGTACTTTGACAAGTGATTATTGTACTACAACTAGCGAGAGGAGAAATTACATTAGTTTCTTCTAATTTTAGTATCACCATTTGGAAGATTTACTCACAGAAACAGATAATATTTAAAGTGAACCATTTATAGACATATGCGATAACGAGTGCAGCAACATGCGCGGCAACATGTACCGCAACGTGTGCGATGTGAACGTGCGACACCATCGGCGCTCTGCAGACTTCGACTAAAAGCGGCACACGCAGCTGGATTTATGGCCCGTCACGTGTTGGCTGAGAGTTAATTATGTTAGTGCGCGCGCCGCCACTGGATCCTTCATGTTTCGTGTCGCACATCTCTCCTTACCGCTCACATCTTCATATACTTGTGTATCTACAACTTTATCTACCCACTTAATGTACCTGCCCCCTTTTAAGTACATATATTGATTGAGATTCGACCTTTATTAAGCACTTCTACCACAATCAACTTTAAAATTGTTCGCGCTTTGCCTAAACAGTGATACCTACATATTTACGTTTCACATGTTCATATAGATAAGTAGTCAGTATTGAGATTATTGAGAAAAGAAATAAATAAACATCTTCTCAATAACTAATTAAAACTAATTCAATTTTCTCAATAGTCTATTAGAGTAAACTTTAAAGCAGTCAATCGATTAGCATAATTTTGGACTCAACTCGATAGCAGCATGCATCTATTTCGCTGAGCGGCGGCGAGGGGCGGCAGGGGGCGGCGGTCGGTACGCCTTGTGATTCAGCGTCAGTGCACTTCCGCCTGCTGATTATTTTATTAACCAAGCGTTCGACTCCCGCCTAGCTAATCACGCGCCCGCCGCCCGCCGCCCGCCGCCCGCCGCACGCCGCATGCCGCCCGTCGCCCGCCGTCTGCGCGTTCTACTGTGCCAACTCATTTCTAAAAAGTCACAAATCGACCTCTGATGACGTCAGCGTCAGCAAATGACGCGATTACGAGTTTTGTACGATGTCGCTCGGACATTAGACCAACAGATAGTTGATGTGTAGCATTTCTAAACCAAAAATATCTCGTAGTAGGCAGCTAAGGAATCAATATTGGTAGTGAAACAGGACGACAACGAGCCACAGCTACAAAGCTGACCAGATCTGAAAGTTGCACTTCTCAGTCAGCGCCTCTGGCCCGACGGCAGGCTGCGGGGCGCGGGGCCCGCGAGCGTGGGCGTGGGCGGGGAGTCCTCCCGCAACGGGCCGCTGGGGGCGCCGCGCCGCCGCCTCTCTCAATTTACGCAGTTAGCGTTCGCTGCCTCAATTTTTCACAGTTATCGAACAATTTACCACAACGACGCTAAATAAGAGATCGTTCAATTTTCCATATTTGCCTGTATTCGTAGTGTTTTTATTAATACAATATTTTACCAGCTTCAGATCGTTTATTGTGGAGAAAATGTAATACGATGTAGGCAATATGTACATCACGCCAAATTGGTCGATTTTTTTTGTATTCTTTGTTATTTTAAAAATATGGCACGCCCGAAGGGGTGCTTATTGTTGGTACTTTCTATAGATGTTTGTATAAACTAATTACAATAAATAAATAAAAAACATATCTATAAAGTTTTTTTTGAATGTAGGATTTAGTAGTGAAATTTAATCATTAAATATTGTTTTTTTTAATTCCCTCACCAATTTCTAAAACGCAACGCTATTGGTCGAAGCAACTTATACGTGGATTTAATCACTTTTTGAATTTTGATAACTCTGAGGACCAATCAATTACTTTGTTCTTGTTTGACTAAGTGTCAACACTCCGGCACTCCGGCATACTCCGGCATACTCCGGCCGCGTTTTAGTCGCACGAAATTGATTGTGATTTTATTAAATTTTATATAGCTCAATGGTTGTTTTTTTTTTCATGTCAATTTGTCTTTCTTATAACAAGTAAATACCTTTAAAAAAGAATAAAAATACTGATATATTCCCTATTGTTGTCTACTGACAAGCAGAGCACCAAATTCCCTCAACAACAATTAGTAACTGTCCACACTAATTTTATTTTTAAGTTTTCCAAGGTGACAATAGAGGGGGTAAGCAACCTCTTAATTTTAATAAAATATCGAAGTGACTGCTGTCCAAAGACATCTGCCAATAGTTGAAGGTTGCAGATGCGTTGCCCGCAGCTATCCGGCAGAGAGAGGATGTACGGACATTCCTTCCCCCACCAAATCCGCTTCGCTTTCCCAACCTTACCGTATTAGAAAAGTCGACCGCGTTGTCAGTTGTCACTATTGTCGTTAGATACCACTTGAAGCGGTGGCGCAACGCCCCGCGCCCCGCGCTCAGCTCCATTGTATGCTAATCACATCTCCGCCTGTCACCACAACTGGCGCGTACTTTATATTCCACACAATATATGTGTAATTAAAATTCATTACGCATTTAATAACATTGAAAGAAAACAAACAAAATACACTAAAAACAAAATATTCTCAAAAAAACATTTTAACAAAAAAACAAAACCGACTTCCAAACAAAATACATTAAAAACAAAATATT
>LD688955.1:20161-33640 GCA_003118335.3 Papilio memnon | reverse complement strand
TATTTTCTTTATTTTAACTGCAAGAGGTACAGAAAGAGCACCCTCCTGTTGTACGTAGTACTTATTACCTCCGTGGACAAAACATTCTAAAAAAAAAAAACAACACACTAAAAAGTAACGAAATAATTCGAGATATATAAAATGATGTATGAAATAATTGTAGAGCTCAAAAAGTCCTACAGAAAAGTCAGCAATTGCTTATGTCTATTTTTAACGATTTGCTTACAATAACCACTTTTTTCCTTAGAGAAATCAATTAAAATCCTCATGTTATTTGCGGCGTCGTTTTATTGGTTTTAATATTAATCCTTATCCAAATAATTTAAATTGGACTAATAGTTCAGAAGATATCGCGAACACAAACAATAAGGGTAAACGAAAAACCAGCTCACACGCTACCGGGCTTAGAAATTTGGAATCTTGCATCAGTAGATTTCTGTTATTACGTAGATTAATACTAAGTTAATACTCTAGGTGATTGGTTGAAAAAAGGGGCGAACTTTTAGAATCCACACGGACGAAGTCATGGACAACAGCTAGTATTCGATAAGGATAAAAAATGAGGTTTAGGGCCTGTCGCACCACTGGCTAATAGAGGCTCAGATAGCTTGAAAATGACGTCACTGTCAGATAGAAGGGAATAAAATCCAATATTTCCATCACATATTTTACATATTCAATTGTTATCAGATAATTTACAATTTGGTGGGACTAACACCTAATCTCATTCTTAACTTAAGAATCTTAGGCATAAACTGAAGTTATCTGACTTCTATCTGACAATGAGCATAAATGAATCTAAATTGATGCTCACTAATATTGTTCTTCTATGCCATTTCTATGTCCATTTGGGTTTTACTTAACTGTAATCTGTGAAACCGATGATAACAGCACATCTCTACAGCAGGGCTTGACATCCTTGTTTGACTATATACCCCGGTCAGGTCCCCAATAGGAAAAAACAGATTTGCTTGATTGGCCTATTAATATTGGTCAATACTATACCTTTTTTTACTACATGGTTGCATGCAATTTTTAAAATAAGTAAATACATATACTATAAGTAAATTAAGTACAAGAATTAGGCCTTACACAAATTTATCCTTGAAAGGTCTAAACTGAAGGGTTAAAGTTTGTTGTTAATTGTTTAACCCCACATAGACAGCAGAAAATACGAAACATACAATAATTAAAAAGGAAAAACCAATTATTTAATTGAATCACAACTATTTACTCAATAAGCATGTTATTTAGGTACAGATGTTTGGTTTGTTTAGTTCTGTGTTGTGTTTTCCAATCTTAGTGATGAAAAATGGAAAAAAAACATATTATTACTGATTATTTATTTATTTTGACGCTGGACATATCTGATGATGTGCGAGTCATTCAAGTATACTATAGTACTGTCAAATTTCAGTCATTGCTAGTACAGATCTAAATATATAATAATACATATTTATATCAGTCACTTTTAAATTTTATATGACTACTAGATGTTTCTCATAAATTCGCCCATGTGAAATTAAAAAATAATAAAAATGTAGCCTATGTTATTCACTGATAATATAGCTTTTTAATGGTTAAAAGAATTTTTGTAATCTGCCCAGTCCTTTTTTAGTTATTTCAATACATTAAAAAATCCAAAAATACTAATCTTTCCCTTTTACATTAGTACTAGCTGTTTGCATGAAGCTTCATCCACATGTAATTATAAAAACTTTATTTTATTATTTACATCTGTGACATTCTCAATTGCAAATGTCAAATGCATAAATGACAACGATGGCAATATTGCTTCCTTGATGTTGGCAGCAACTTATGGTCTCTTGCCCACATCAGGGTTTATATCCAAAATATTTACCCCCTAAGTTTAATGGCAAGAAAATATATAGCCTAAAGCGTCCCATAAGTTATTCAAAAACATGCTGTAATTGCTGACATCTTAGGCAACAAAGAAGTGTGTGTATACGCTTTATTATATTAGTAAGTATAGATAGATAATTGCACTACTTTGACCACTTCCCAAATATACTCAAAGATGTTTTAAAATTTCTCACTTCTTGCATATTATTATTTCTTATTTTGACATCATATTGTAATGTTTAACATTGGTTTATTAAAGGAAGACATTTTTAATGACTTAATTTATTCAAAAATATAATAAGCTCCTTCACACTAGTATATCACATACTAAAGTTTTGTTAATATCATGAACTTGTTGTTCCATATTAAAACAATCAGGCCTACTTTTAATTTCGGCAATAAGACCTTGAACAACGAGAGGCATGGAGAATCTGTCAAAGTGTGAACCACAGCAAACATACACTGGCTGGTCGAGGGCTGTGGCCAGCTGGCGCGCTAGCGGCGCCGCGCCAGCTTCTGCGCCAGCCAGCGAGCTGCTCGCCGCGCACCGCCCGCCCCGTGCGGGCACACCCAACGCCACCTCCCCCAACTCTGCAGGCACTGCTCCGACCCATACTAATACGGAGTCTTTCATTCCTAATACGGCAATGTGGCACAAGAGTTCTCCACTCCACACCTCAAAATCATGAATTCGCCAACAACTTTTCCTGTACTTAATCCGCCGTTTCGATGTTACAATATCCGGTGATTGCCCTTCTTTCATTGCGTAGATTTATCTGAATCGCTAGAATTATCTTAAGAATTTATGACATTTACTAATTAATGGATAAATATATCAGTAATTTGAAGCACAAGAATGATTGTAATCGGAAAATGTACAGTCATCTTAATCTTGACATTTGACAGCGTCATACAAAGAGTAGGAGGTAGTACATAGGAGTATCGTACAAACAACCTCCGTGAAGTTACCTTTCGTCTACCTAACTACCTACCTTCTTTCTTTTTTTATGCATATCGTTTGCGAATCGTTAGAGAGGGTTTGAGAGAAAGGAACTTTCGTTTGAGAGTTCCTACTTTCTCCGTAAAAGCAATTTCAATTTTTGGTGTGAAATTGGCCCTCACACTTCGTCTTTTTTTACTTTTTTTATGAAAATCGCTAGAGAATCGTTAGAGAGATATTGAGAGAAAATAAAATCGTTTGAGAGTTCCTACTTATTCCGTAAAAAAAATTTGAAATTTTGCAATCGATAATTTTCGAATCGATTTTACTTTTCTCCGAATTAAAAATGAAGATAACGGACTTAGAAGGATCAAATTTTTCTTGTCGTTAGAGAATCGTTAGAGAGAGATAGAGAGGAAAAAAAATCGTTTGAGACTTGACTTGAGTGCTGACAGTGTACCCGTAGCCCCGCCACCATGTGTAAGAGGAACCAGAGGTGGTTTAGTGGGTATGCCCCATTGGGGAAAATTTTACTAAACTTCGCATCCCCCGGGTGCATAACATGCATATAGCATTCCCGTCTATAAAAGAAAAGGATTAGATAGTCATGCATGGTCACCGTAATTCTTCACTAATGTAATTACTGGATCGCACTACTTTGTCTCCGTAATAAAAAATTCTCCCACGTAAAAACAACCTCTCTTACATTTTTTTTTTAAATACTTTCTTCATGTTTTTTCATTGAACAACATAAAAAAGCACAAAAAGTGCGTAAAGCGATAGGCCGAGGTGAAATGTAGACCTACATATATTCTTAATCTTGATAGTTGGTCTTCCTGAATCGATTAACAAGATCCATAAAATCGATTCTGGGTTCAGTTCATTTACAAAATATACTAAAATCGATTGTCATCCCTATGACGACGATTTTTGTCTTTTCTAATGATCCAATAAGAAACAAACATTTGTTCCATCTTCTCTGCTATTTGACAGTATTCTGTCGTGGCCGCCTACGATTGGCTTATTTAACTTTCATTTTTACCCAATCATAAATTAACGAATAAGATCGTATTGTTGTTGCTTCTAAACTAAACTTGCTTCATTTTACAGTTTCACAGTAGTCGGTTTTTTGCTCTCAAGCATAGTATTGGTATTAATTCGTCGGCATAAGCCGGCAATATTAGTTTTATTTTAGTATAGGTTTTTTAATTTGGATATTATCACAACCATGAAATATATTTTACTGCTGTCTTTGGGAGTCCTCCTCCTTTCGGGTAAGTTTCATTATCATCCACGCTAATGACTACGTTGCACGTTTTCCTTTAAAACACGGATCTAAAATATCCTTGTTTATTGATAAAAATAAGTAGACATGCTCATTATCTTGAAAGTTCCGAGGTTGTACAAGACATTGCTGACATGGTATATATTTTCCGCATCAAATATGATGGTGTTGCTGTTTTGCAGGGTGGAGCCTTGCGCAAGAAAGCGACGCTGATGCAGCGGCGGAGCAGCCGACAGCCGACGTCGACCACGGCGCGTCTCGCGAGGGTTCACGCACAGGTAATTGAATTGAATAATGCAATGGGGCTGAAAGTAAAGATAATGAGCGCCCTAACTTAAAATTTACGACATGACACTGATAGTACTGCTGCTGCTGCAGCGCATAGTTCACATGCCAATTATTCAATATTGTGAACCTACTTATGGCTCTGTATAAACTTCAAACATCTGCTTTAATTGCGCTCTAAAACATATATCACCAATTAGTGAACCAAATGTAAATAATTACTACAAATTACAAGCCATCATTGAGACGTTTATCATTATTTATTCCCAGTGTGTAGTAAATAAATAAATGAATAGATATGCAAAATATTCACTAACTGCAAAATTAGTTTTTTCCCACTTCACAAAAATTGTTTCAATTGGAGCCACAGCTTGTTTTCTGTGTAGAATGAGGCTGCAGACTGGAAATATGTGATGTCTGGATCATAGCCTCCTGCCCTGACCCCCTCCTCCTCAACAAATGCTATTCTCATCACAATCAGTCTACATCTGGGAGCAGGACAGTGCACCCCCGAGGCAATTCTTCTTTTCAATATGTGCCCTTATAATAATCTTATTATAATTATAGTGTGTCAAATCTTGTGCCATTTTATAATCTGTTTATCTTTGAGCAATGATAAATAACTTGTAGATATAAGTATGATAACAATTTTATATTTCTTTGGTTGTATGTAGAATTGTGATAAAAGCACAGCTGTGGGCCGTGTAATAATAAGTAGACAGGCAAAGCAGTGAGAGTCTAGTATTGTGCACATTGTCAGTTCTGTAAGCTGCTGCAGAACCATTCCCCGATCATCCTTCCTACCTTGATAGATTAGATATAGTACAGATTGTCTCCGCATATGTAAAGAGGTTTAAGGAATAATCAATAAAAAAGATTGTTTTATGTTATGGATAACAAATATGTTTTAACGAACGAACTATAATTCCCACAAGCAAGATGATGCGAAAGGTGATGATGTGAAAGTAGCGGGCGTTAGCGGCGTTTGTAGGCGGCGTCGGGCGCCAGCAGGCGCAGGCGCGCGCGCAGCCAGCCCGAGTCGCGGATGTGGTGCCGGCCCCCTGCCGCACCCCGCACGCCCTCGCCCAACGCACCTTCGACCACGGACCACCACCCGTACCTAAAAGAAATGTCACCATGGTTCACTTCAAATGAATAATGACTAATGTTATTCATTATTCGACCTTATTTTAAAAGTGCGAAATATGAATTGACTCATGAGTGCTCGTAACCGGATGAGGATAGAGGTCGCGGGGACCGCGCGCAAAACGGGCCTGCACCAGCGCCAGCGCGCGCGCCTCCGTCTGCGCCTCGGCCTGCGCCACCGCGCGCGCCCCCAGCTTGTCCGTCACCGGGGCCGCTGCCGAACGAAACATACATTACAAGCTGTTCCCCCAGACTTCATCTGCATGAAATCAATGTCTATACTATCCATACTCTATACTAATTACATAATGCGTAAATACGCACTACTTCGTAGCGTAGGATGTCAGCAATCACAGCATATTTTTTTAATAATCCTTTCTTTAATATAAAGTCCTAAACTTACGACATGCTTTAAACTATATATTTTCACGCTAGTAGACTTAGGAGTAAATAAATTGGAAAAAATACTTCATGTGGGAAAAGGAACCATAAACTACAAGCTGCCAACATCAAGAAAGCAAGGTTGTCATTTATGCATTTGAATTTTGACATTTGACAAATGTAAACAATGCAATTTTTTTTATTGTTATACAACATCTACAGACTCTTGGTCCGTACTCTTTTTTGACCGACTTCCCAAAAGAAGGAGGTATTCAATTCGTCTGTATATTTTTTTTTACCTCCTTCGTTGCTCTTGTGAAGGCTAGAAACTCGAAGAAGGCGTTTATATAGTGATCCCTAACCTCGTTTGCTGGTCGGAGCAGAGGCGGTTTTACTTGTCCCTTTTTAGCTCTGGTTAGGGAGGGGGGCTGAGTTTTGTGAAGAGTTGCTGGTTGTTGGTTTCTTTCTTACTGTTTCTGTTGCTTGTAGGCTTCTTTCTTTGCTTCTTAGCACTGGTATTGATGACCATTCCTTCTTCTTTCCGATCTTTTCTGGCTCCTTCTGTGCCTGGCTTTGTCGATGACTGTTGCGCGCTCGCTCGCCATTCTGAGCTGTAAACGTTCCGAGCCGCTAAGGGTTGATGGGCTTGTTAATGGGTGGCCCCACGCGTCCACTGGGTTTGTCGCTGTTGCCGAGTCGTATTTATGTAAGTAACTGAGATTTTCGCCTCTGTCCTCGTATACGATTACGTCATGATGTTCTGAGGTCTTCAAGCAACCTGTGCGATCAACCCTTGCGACCTGTGTGATCAACTTCAAGCAACCTGTGCGATCAACCCTTGCGACTAACCCTTTTTCGTGCTGTACCACCATAACATTTTATTTTATAACTTCAAGCGGATGAAGCCGCACGGGAATAGCTAGTTATAAAATAATTATTGTTTTCATTTGTGAAATCGATTGCAAATGTCAAATTTCAAATACACAAATGATAACGAAGGCCTTTGACATTGGATAACAATAACCGTTACCATGGAAACCCTGTATCCTTGATGTCAGTTTGTATGTTTTGTCCCTTTCCCGCATGACGGTTTTTTCCAAATGACTTACTTTCTAGGTTTAATAGCGTGAAAATATATAGCCTAAAGCGTATCGTAAGTGTAGGGCTTTTTAATTTGAAAAAGATATATTCAAAAAGACACTGTGATTGCTGACATCCTATGTAACTAAGTAGGGTGAGTTTACACTTTATTATATTAGTGTAGATAGATACTAGTTTAGTGGGATATTTTCACTATCCTATGCTATTGAGTGCTGTCGCCAGTAGTGTTCACGTTATATGCCAGCGTTATGCCGGCGCTGATTTTAAGCGCTACTGTATAACCGTATATTTGGACAGAATGAAAGAATGATGGATCACGCTATAATAAAAAACAACATAGTCACAATTATGGAAAATGATAAACTAAGAATCATGTTTCATATATAGCATAATGATAGCAATAATGCGCTTGGCTGCCAAAGCTAATGCCTCTACGGCTGCATGAGCTCACAGCATCCTTAAATTCCATAAAATGTGAATAAGAAAAATACCTATATTTAAAAAAATATATAAAAATAAAGAAACAAAAAAAACAACGTAAAGCATAGAGATTTTCAAAAAAGTCTAACTACAAAGGCAACAAGGTTGCTGCAAAGAACTAAAGCAGCAGTAATTGACTTTCATCTGGCAAAATGTGAACAGCTACTGGCGCCAGTGAGTCCATGCAATCTAAGCCTGGCCGGCGAACTGTCGTAATGTGAATCGGGCCTTATATTACTATCAAACGAATATAACTAATCTCCGTCGCTCGCCTTGCAGATAGTTGTGTAACGACGACTTAAGCGAGGAGAGCTTCAGTATTATTTAGTTAATAAAGTAGTAAGTAACGTTTTTGATAAAAAGTAGTTTACATACGTAAACCAAGCGGTCTGATGGCGGAGAGGTTGGAGCGACCCGGCTCGCCATGCGCCGCGAAACGTAGCTTGAAGGAGCCTCGACTCGCCGTCGGCTGCTCCGTGGCTGCTGTTGCCTCGACGGCCGCCATCGCCGCTTTACAAGCAGGCAGCGACTAACCAGCGAGTGATCGATGGGACGCGACGTCGCGTCGCCACGGCAACGCCCGGCTATTGTTTGTGAACCACACTGCAAGACGCACCATTGCGTACGACGATTCCAAAGTTTGAAATTTTACTTTGAAGCGGAAAGAGATTCTCACTACTAAAATTTAATGTAGCATGTACGCACACGGTCTCGGAGGGCGGCGGGCGTTGTGTACCACAATTAAAATGTTGTGCTCGGACACTATCGCTCGAGGTCATGCGACGCAACCTCTGCTGCGCTATTATGATAATAAACACCATTTTATCCGTGTTAATTTTTATTTTTTAAGTTAAAAAATAATGTTTGCAGACGCGGAGGCGGTGGCGCGCGAGGCGGAGGCGATCTCGCCCGACGGGCTGAGCGTGGCGCAGCTGCGGGAGTTGCGCGAGCGCTCGCAGAAATTCACCTTCCAGACGGAGGTCAACCGCATGATGAAGCTCATTATCAACTCGCTCTACAGGAACAAGGAGGTATTGTATCCGCTCTCGTCTGTGCGGCGTGTGCGAGTTTGTCTTCAAGGCGGGTACGAGGTGTTCGGTGACCTTGCAGATATTCCTGCGCGAGCTGATCTCTAACGGGTCGGACGCGCTGGACAAGATCCGGCTGCTGTCGCTGACAGAGCGCGACGTGCTGGACTCGAACCCGGAACTGAGCATCCGCATCAAGGCGGAGCCAGACAAGCGGCTACTCCACATCACCGACTCCGGCGTGGGCATGACGCGCCACGAGCTCGTCAACAACCTGGGCACCATCGCCAAGTCTGGCACCGCTGACTTCCTCTCCAGGATGCAGGACTCGGAAAAGGTTATCACCCCCTAAACAACTTAATAAATCTATGAGGCATTACGATCCCGTGTCCCAGGGGTTACTTCACATTTAGTTTTATATCTGTGCCATTCCAATAAAAACATACAAAATAAAATTAATGTATTCCACGGGAACCGTAACTATTTCCGAGATCAGAAGTAGCTTATGTGTTCTTCCAAATTAGATAACACATTCACACACAGATCCGTTCAGCCATTTACACTACAAACTCTAACAAACATCCATCCATCTATCCAAATGTTCACCTCTATAATATTAGTAGGATTAGTAAGATAGTAATATAGTAGGATGATTGATTTTGATGTATCTGGTTTCGACTTCTGGTTTTACTTGTAATTTAACTTTAGTAATATAATTATAGAGCGACGGTGGCTCAGGGGTTTTAGCACTTGACTTGTAATTTACAGGTCTTGAGTTCGAATCCCGCCATGTACCTATGTGATTTTTCGAATTTCACATGTGCATAATTTACCCGACGTTCTTACGGTGAAGGAAAACATCGTGATGCAACCTGCACTTATCGAAGAAGAAATTCGAAGATATGTGTGAAGTCAACCAACCCGCACTGGGCCAGCGTGGTTGACTAAGGCCTAGTCACCCTAACTTAGGGTAGGCTCCGAGCCCCTCAGTGGGGACGTATAGAGAGCTGGTGATGATGTTGATGAACATTAATATTTAATATCCCACCTTCCTCCACCAGACGAATTCGCAGGAGATGAACGACATGATCGGTCAGTTTGGAGTGGGCTTCTACTCGGCCTTCCTCGTGGCCGACAAGGTGACCGTCGTCTCTAAGCACAACAACGACACGCAGCACGTCTGGGAGTCCGACGCCAGCGCCTTCAGCGTCGCGCCCGACCCGCGCGGCGACACGCTGCGCCGCGGCACGCACATCACGTGAGTGCACACGCCCCGCCCTGGGCGCCCGCACGCCCCGCACGCCCCGCTCACCCGCCCCACTCGCTCCGCCCGCAGGCTGCACATGAAGGAGGAGGCGGCCGACTACCTGCAGCCGGACACCATCCGCGCGCTCGTCAAGAAGTACTCGCAGTTCATCAACTTCCCCATCTACCTGTGGGCGTCGCGCACCGAGACCGTGCAGGAGGCCGACACCGACGCCGACACCGACACCGATACCGACGGCGACGACAAGCCCGCTGCCGACACCGACGATGACGACGCGCAGGTGAGGACATGAGCTCACCTCCCGTGCCCCCTTTATCTTTATCCCCTCTACTTTATTTACTTTATATGGTTTTTTAACCACCAGGAAAAAGTATAGCGATCCGCACATTTTGTTCATAAAAAACCTCAATGAATTTTACCTACTCCCCCTACGGGGAGTCTACACTTACCTCGCTAAGGCCTTTATCATTGACTAGCTGTTGGTCGCGACTTTGCTCGCGTGAAATTAAAAAATATAACCTATGTTACTCACAGATAAATTACCTTTCTAACGGTGAAAGAATTTTTAAAATCGGCCTAGTAGTTTTTGAGTTATTTCAATACATGCAAAAATATAAATCTTTCGTCTTTATAATATTAGTATAGATGAATACTGTGTCAATGTTTTTACATTTTTTTAAAGGCCCAGTGTTTTGTTAACTCTGTCATTTTAAAGTAAAAAAAAAAGATACGTATTTAAGATAAATTCTACACTTCCTGATTTTTTTCTGGTAATTAAAAAAGAATAGTGTATGTAATATAAAAGTACGGCATCTTTGTGTCTGCGGCGCAGGTGGAGGAGGCGGAGGCGGAGGCGGAGGCGGAGAAGCGCGAGCCGAAGCGCACGGAGAAGACGGTGTGGGCCTGGGAGTTGATGAACGACAACAAGCCCATCTGGACGCGTAAGCCCAGCGAGGTGGGCGAGGAGGAGTACGCGCAGTTCTACCGCAGCCTGACTAAGGACGCCGCCGCGCCGCTGGCCAAGGCGCACTTCGTGGCCGAGGGCGAGGTCACCTTCCGCGCGCTGCTGTACGTGCCGCGCGCGCAGCCCGCCGACTCCTTCAACCGCTACGGCACCAAGACCGACCACATCAAGCTCTACGTGCGCCGCGTCTTCATCACCGACGAGTTCAACGACCTCATGCCCAACTACCTCGCCTTCATACAGGTGCGACCACCCGCCACCCCTCTCCCCCTCACCACCACCACCACCCACATTGAGCAACTTATGCCATGCGCAGGGTATCGTCGACTCGGACGACCTGCCGCTGAACGTGAGCCGTGAGACGCTGCAGCAGCACAAGCTGATCAAGATCATCAAGAAGAAGCTGGTGCGCAAGGCGCTCGACATGCTCAAGAAGATTCCCGACGACGAGTACGAGCACTTCTGGAAGGAATACTCCACCAAGTGAGTAGCTGGCGCTGAGTGAGATGTGCGGGGTGTGTGAGGTGACGGAGGAGTGACGGAGGAGTGACGCGGGCGTGTTGCAGCATCAAGCTGGGCGTGATGGAGGACCCCAGCAACCGCGCGCGGCTGGCCAAGCTGCTGCGCTTCCACTCGTCGCACAGCGCGCAGATGACGTTCCTGGCGGAGTACGTGTCGCGCATGAAGCCGGCGCAGACGCACATCTACTACATCGCGGGCTCGGGCCGCGCCGAGGTGCAGCGCTCGCCCTTCGCCGAGCGCCTCGTGCGCGCCGGCTACGAGGTGCTGTTCCTCACCGAGGCCGTGGACGAATACTGCCTCTCCTCGCTGCCCGAGTACGATGGACACAAGTTCCAGAACATCGCCAAGGAGATCTTCGACCTCGACGAGAGTGAGTACCGCCGACGAATATAACACGCCCTTTTCTTTTATACAACACTAGCTGTTGCTCGCGACTTCGCCCGCGTGAACTTAAAAAACGTAACCTATGTTACTCACGGATAAATTACCTTTCTAACGGTGAAAGAAATTTTAAAATCGGCCCAGTAGTTTTTGAGTTATATCATTACATACAAAAATACAAATCTTTTCTCTTTATAATATTAGTATAGATAGGTATTACAGACAGTGTTCTATGCAGTATGTGAAGAAACAGGATCACACGTTATACAACCCTTGCCGGCAGTGTCCAGCTATAGGGTTAGGTATCCACGCACGCCGGCACGCCGAGATCGCTCCCAGCGGTCGCCAACAACATATAAGGGTTGCTAGGCTGGTTGGAATATTCATGTCTTGTCCTCCCGCAACATACGCGCTAGCCGCGGAGTGAGGAGGTCGTTAGCCCTTACTACTACTACATAGTCATGATGACGGTACAATTTTTTAACTCTAATGTTACAAATGTCCTCTATCACAAAATGGCGAACCGCATGTTTTAATACAAATCCCCAACACGGGTATCAAATGAAAGTGCTCGATAGTAGAATACGGTACACTGTGTGGCGAATGTGATGTGATGTGGTGCGGTGTGGCGTGTGGCAGGCGAGACGCAGCGCGCGGCGCACGAAGCGCAGCGCGCGCGCCTCGAGCCGCTGACGCGCTGGCTGGGCGAGCGCCTGGCCAGCTGGGTGACGCGTGCCGCCGTGTCGCGCCGTCTGTCGCGCTCGCCCGCCGCGCTCGTCGCCACCGTCTTCGGCTGGACCGGCAACATGGAGCGCCTGGCGCTCTCCAACGCGCACCAAAAGGTACCGCGCACCGCTCTCTCCCCCCCCCTTCTCTATCTACCCCTATCATGACCGTGGGTGTGTATCGCAGGCGGACGACGCGCAGCGCAAGCACCACCTGTCGCAGAAGAAGATGCTGGAGATCAATCCGCGCCACCCCGTGATCCTGGAACTGCTGCGGCGCGTGCAGGAGGACCCCGAGGAGCCGGCGCTGCTGCGCGCCGCGCACACGCTGTACCGCACCGCCGCGCTGCGCTCCGGCTACTTGCTGCAGGAGGGCCAGGCCGTCGAGTTCGCGGAGACCGTGGAGGGCATGCTGCAGACCGCGCTCGGCCTGCCGCCCGACGCCAAGCCCGAGGAGGAGGACTTCGACGCGGACGCGGACGCGGACACAGACGCCGACGCCGAGCCCGCGGAGGCGGAGCGCGCGGACGAGCACGAGGAGCTGTAGCCGCGCCGCTCGCCGCTCGCCGCTCGCAGCACACTCGCATTCCTTTTAGTTTATCAATATTCGCTGCGGCTCGCTGTAACGTGTCAAGTCACAGCGAAGTCCATAAAGACTGTCCGTTTTTTATATTTGTTATAAGTTCACTCATACCGACTTGTGGAGAACCGAACCTATCTAGTGTAAATAAATATTTATTAAATAAAACGTTGTTTTACTAATTCAGACATGGATAGCAGTTTGCGATTTTTTATATAAAACTAGCTATTCCTATGCGGATGCGGGTTCATCCGCCTGAAATTATAAAAACCTAATTTTGTTGTTTACAACTGTCAAATTCTTAATTGCAAATGTCTAAATGTCATGATGACAAACCACGGCAATCTTGCTTCCTTGATGTTGGCAGCAACTTATGGTCTGTTTCCCACATTAGGGTATTTATCCAAAATATTTACCCCCTAAGTTTAATGGCGTGAAAGTATATAGCCTAAAGTGTGACGTAAGTGTAGGGCTTTTTATTAAAAAAAACAAAACCGACTTCCAAACAAAATACATTAAAAACAAAACATT
>LD688955.1:7930-18791 GCA_003118335.3 Papilio memnon | reverse complement strand
AAAATATGCTGTAATTGCTGAGATCTTACGCCACAAAGAAGTGTGTGTTTACGCTTTATTATATTATATTAGAATAAAATATAGATTATCTTGTGACACTTTGTTGACTGCCGGGGGGAAGGGGGACGCTACTGACGTGTCATCCACTTTACGCATACCCACTGGGTCAGGTAGTCCGACATGGGTCTTATGGCAGCTTTTTATTTTGGTAGAAAAGCGCCTGGTGGTTTTTGAAGGAAATAGGAAGCAAAATGTTACTATCTTTGGTCTTACTTCGTATTGAATCCATAAACAAAACAGAAAAATATTAGGTCCGTATAGATATAGATTATAGACTGGTAGACCTACAAGGATCTTGTGGTCCTTCCTAAACATTGGAAGAGGAGTGCCTGCTAGTGTTAGTTATTAGTATACAAAAAATTCCCAATTTCATTGGAAATTCCGCAATGATGAAAACAAAACCAAATGCCTGTAGTAATGCCTGTTTACTATTTAAATTGATACATCTTCACAAATAAATACAGCTTTGACAAGTAGTTTTATTTGCTAACCATAATAGCTGTTGCCCGTGACTTTGTCCGCGTGAAAAAAAGTTCAAAACTTACATTCGCCCCTTTTTCACCCTACTACCTAAGTATTAACTTAGTAGTAACTACGTAATAACAAAAATCTACTGATGCAAGATTCCAAATTTCTAAATAAAGTCAAATAATGAAAATAATATTTCCTCAATATTATTATAGTAATAATAAAATATAGCCTATGTTACTCACAGATAAATTACCTTTCTAATCGTGAACAAATTTTTAAAATCGGTCCAGTAGTTTTTGAGTGAATCAAAAACATACAAAAATACAAATCTTTCATCTTTATAACATTAGTATAGATATAGAAGCGTAGAGGATAATGAGCGTGATGATGCTAACTTACGATTACTCGTGATTGTTAATTTTGAACGAAAAAGGATAAAACCTACCTCGTCTGTGCTTGTAGAGTCCTAAAGCTGTGTCAATTAAAATAGTTTCAATGTACTTACAAAAATACGATGGTTCTAGCTACCACAAGGAGCAGCAAGAGAGAAAATTATTTTAAAACTAGCTTTTACCCGCGACTCCGTCCGCGTAGAATTAAAATAAAAACAAAAGTAAGTAGCCTATGTGTTCTTTCAGACTATATTCTACATCTATGCCCAATTTCATCAAGATCCGTTAAGCCTTTACCATTCATCTTAACTTTTGCATTCTGCTGGTTTGGTTAAATAAAGTTACCTTGCAGTTGAATAACATTAGTTGTTTACCTATGAATTTGCCGATTTGTATGAAATAAATTAAACTAATTTTTTCATGTATTTTTTATTTGTATTAATCGAAGTAATCGCCCATGCAATCAATGCATCTTTGCCAACTTCTTAAAGAAACCAGCGTGACAAATTTGCTGATTTGCTGCAGCCATAGATTTATTTATTTATTAGATTGTATATTATCAGCTTCCACAATCGCCTTTGATTCGTCATTGTCGACCAAGACCTCATGGTTAATTTTTCAGGTCGCAATTTCCAGAACGGATGCGAGCAAACCAATAACAGGTGGTGCGTTGGGTTGTAGTGTTATGTAGCTCCGTAAACGTCGTTGATGTTCTTGTGACGCGTTGCTGCTACGACGATACTCACATTCTATAATATCTCCCTACCGCCTTTTTGTCTTTTGAATTTCGCGGCTATGTACAAAACGCTACAGAGCTCGTATTTGGCAATACTATACATAATTTGAAAGGTCTTGACATAACCTACAAAACGACGCTATGCATAATTAGTTTGTATATTGCGTTCAACAGTTATAGACGTGTAAAGATAGAGTTCACTAACGCCGAAATTCGCGCTATTTTAAAGTTTTCCTTCGTTAAAGGCAAATCCGCTAGAGAAACGTTCCGTGAGATTAATGGTGTTTTGGGGGATGGTACTCTATCACTTCGAACCGCGGAGGAATGGTTTCGACGATTCAGAGCAGGTGAAAACGACACCATGGATAAGCCAAATACCGATCAAATCATAGACTACATCGAGTTAGACCGGCATGTGGCATCTCGTGACATCGCCCAGGAGATGGGAGTTAGTCACCAAACCATTTTAAACCATCTGCAGAAGGCTGGATACAAAAAGCATTGAATAAAGAGCAAAAAAGCGGAAGGGAGATATTTGACAACCTATTATTATTATTTTTTTCTTTAAACGATTCTACTTGTTATAAGATAACCAGGAAAAAAAAAATTGACGCGAAAATATTCAACCATTGAGCTAAAAATAATAAAATAAAATTCCGACCAATTTCGAGCGACTAAAACGCGACCGGAGTTGTCAAGAGACACGTGACGTCAATTGTCATATTCCATTCATAACATACGCTCAGATGTTACTTCGATGTAAAAAACAACAAAGCTCATTGCTTCTCAAGGTCAAAAAGTCAAAAATCGATTCGTTTTTATTATTCCTGGTACAAATAAGTGGTAATTAATAATTCTATTCATTATTTTATTTATTTTAAAGTTGGTTTTGATATCGTGTTTACAGTAAAATACTTCAAGAGTGCATTTCTATATAAACTAACTTAAATGAACTGTGTTAACTTAAACAACACAGCGACGCCATATTAGATAAGCCACTTGCTTGGACCAATAGTGTGCGTTTTAGAACTAAGACTGGGAATTTAAAAAAAGACACTTTTTAATGATTAAATTTTGCCACTAAATCACATTTTCTTTAAAAAAATCTTTGTAGGAATGTTTTTATAGTAATAATATATAATAGTATTTTTAGATGATTCGATTCCAAATGATTTAAAAAAAAAACTCCGCCGGCCATATTTACATTTTGGCATTATTTGTTAATTTCTTTAAAACTAACACAATGCAAAAGATATCGAATGTTCCGTGCTGACGACTAGAATTGTACTGAGCGACTGAGCTCCTTAGCACGACTGCGACTGAGTACGACTGACGACTGCCAGACTGCCAGAATGAGTTGCCCCACTGCTTGCAAGTGTTTTTTTATAAAACTATCCCCCACTTTTCCTTCCGTTTCCTACTATTTCCTAACAGTATATTTAAAAAAAAGTTTGGTACAATTTGGCGTCATATGCATATTGCCTATTACTTGAATATTTAACGTATCCATGATGACAAAAAAGATTGAAATGCGATGAAAATGTAACACTAATCTACAAATGACTACTTTTGAAAAAAGAATCCAATGTTTTTAAAATAAAATAAATTTGAAAGGACCCCTCTGCGCGTCTTCCCGCCGGGGTTGCAGTAGGACGTAGCAATAAACGGGGTATACACTTAGTCCTAATATTAGCCAATGAATCTACATGTTATGTTGTTACACATGATATGTTTCGCAAATGTAAATATAAAAATGACAAGAATTCGTGTATTTTATTGAATAATTCTCCTACTCTATTTTCCCAGTAAGTAGTATAATAAAACAAGTAAATATAAAACAAAAACTTGTATTAAAAATACTCAATTCTTATGATTAATTAGCCTTCACGAGGCTCGGAAGTGTTTCGTTTAGAGTGCCGCGGCCATTACAATCTGGGATCTTAGGCGCCGAATCTGTCTCTAAAGAAGTTCTGCAAAAGTTTTTAAATATTCTGGCTTCCTGTTTAAAAGCGAGGAGGGGGGAAAGTGGTCCGCAGGACTCCTCAAGCGCCGTCAGGCCAGCAAAACCATGACCACGACCGTGTTTTAGGTTTGATTAGACTATTTTTATTAGACAAACATAATTGGTGTTTGCTGCGCCGGTCGGCAATCGCCAGCGGGTCAGACGGGCAGCAGCGGTGGCGCGGGGGGCGGCGGGGCGCGGCGCGCGCGCAGCTTGGCGCGGTTGTAGGCGAGCACGCCGAGCGCCGCCAGCGCCATGCCGGCCAAGTTGAGCGGCGGCGCGGGGTTGCGCAGCAGCAGCAGCGAGGCGGCCACCACCGCGGCGCGCTTGGCCGCCGACGCCACCGCGTATGCCAGCGGCGACACGCGCGACAGCACGCTACCATTTATTATTCAATCATTTGCTACTATTATCTTGATAATTAAAAGAAAATGTGAACCGCGTCGCTTTCGTTATGAGCGATTATTCGCAGCTAAATTGATGGAATGATACCTGAAGGCGACGACGGCCTGTAGCCAGGCCAGCGCGCCGTCGGCGGCCAGTAGCGCGGCCAGGCGCGCGGCGTGCGGCGCGCTGACCAGCCGGCGCGGTGCCCCGCCCTCCATCAGCGCCCACAGTGGCAGCAGCAGCGCCAGCGCCAGCCGGCCCAGCTTCTGCGCACAACCCGCACTCATATCTCGTCCCTATCTCTACTTTACCCGAAAGTGCTAACACGAGCAAGTTTCTATGAAATCTACGTCGTATCTTCGGCTACGCGACTTATGTATTTAGTTTAACAGGCGGCTTCTTTAAATATTGGCATTCTTTTAACACTGTAAGTGAACAGCAAGTAAACACACTTATCAAATGACAATTGTTATGAGATATGAAGAGTGACCTGCAACAGGCGCAGGTGGTGCACGCCGGTGTCGCGCATCACGCGCTTGGAGTAGATGTGCTGCAGGGCCAGCAGCGCGGCGGCCGCCAGCGCCGCCCCCAGCCCCACGGCGTCGAAGTGCAGCTCAGTGGCCGAGGCCAGCGCCACGCCGCCCGCGATCAGCACCAGCGCCGCCTGCACGCCGCGCGTTTGCCGCTCGCCCGTCAGCACGCGCGCCAGCAGCGCCGTCCACAGCGGCGTGGTCGCCTTCACTGCGCACGCCACACGCCTCACCACTGTGCACACTCCCACCACTCCCCACTCCTCACATACACACAAACCTTCAACATTACCAATCTATTTTGCCTAAAAATATCTTCCAATATTTACTAAACACGAGCTGTCGCCCGCACACTTCGTTAGTTCGGAGTAAAAAAAAATGGTCTTATATAAGAATAGAGCTGTATCAGCTAAATGTAAAATGTAATGTAAACAAATATTAAAAATTTCGCTTTGTGGACTTTGATCATTTTAATTTTCATATTTTGTATAATATGTAAATTACAAGATTTTTGCCCTCGACCATTTTTTGGTTTTATTCTACAGGCGTGGGCGCAGGTTTAAAAAACTTGTAGGAAAAAAGATTGAGTAAAAAAAAAGTTTTCAAAGTTTCAGAGATAAATTTTATTGTAAGAAAATCCTCAATTTTTTTTTATTTTGTTCTCGTGCAAGTTATTCTAAAAAAGGGATAACGGTACGTAAGCCCAATTATTAGTCTTGTTCAAGAAAAAAATGACAAGAAAATTGGGCAATATACTTTGTGCTTAAACAATAGCTATTGGGTTCCTTTACCTCTACAAAGCTTGTTATCCATCTGTTAATAATCACTCTGTAGATTAGCTTCTCGAAGGAACTATGTTAGGGTACTAAATTTAGAAAAATATACCAGCATAATGTAAATAAACTAAAATAAACTTTTTTTTTAATATGAAAGCAATGATGGCTTAGGGATGTAAGCACTTAACTTGTAATCTACACGTACTACCAGTACAGCAGGATTAGCCATATAGCAAGAGTAGCAAATGCTACGGGCCCCGCTAATTTGGGGGCCCCCGCTCCAACGCTTGTCTGACAGTAATAAAAAAAATATTAAATTTAGACAGGATTTTAAAATATCTGGCATACAAGATATTTTAAATGCAAAGAACTAATGCTATGCTTCACTTCCACTTGAAAATGTAAAACTGGATTTTGTCACTATAAAGCAAAAAAATAAGTTCTAATGTTTAATCAAAATTAAATTATGATAAAAGATTTGTTTTATTTAATACCCTAAACTAGAGAACCTAAAGCTAACCTATGGTCCCTTGACAGAATTTGATACAGGCAGGGGACTAGCTAGAAAGCTGGCTTAATGCGGCACTGGGTACTAGATTTGTTTCCTGCCATGTACAAATGTGATTTTCAATTTTTGAATTTCATATGTACTTGGTTTATCCAATGTTTTGATGTCAACCAACCCGCAGCGGGCCATCATGGTTGACTAAGGCCTAGCTTAGGGCAGGCTCTGAGCCCCTCAGTCAGACCTATAGTGATATGGTGTGATGATAATGATAAATTTAAAATAGACACTAACTATATGAAGTTATTTGGTTTTACATGGCATCTGACAAACTTTTGTAGGGGCAGTGGCATGTGGACTGCTTAGTGAAGATTAATTCAGGATTTTTTTCTTTATAACATATATTATGAACATATGTCAAACAATTCTACAAACAATTCAATGTAAGTCCTCAAGTAATTAATCAATTATAATGTGAACTGTGCAGTGCCAATATAAACATTGTATGTTTAATAAAAATAAATAAATAAAATAAAAAGAATTAAGTTCACTTGCTTAATAACATTTAGATTTAGTGTATAGTACACTTAATCTAAAAATTATTAAGCAGGAAAAAGATTTTTTTCAGATCCATGTAATTATTAAATAGTTTAAATTAAAAAAAAAACTATATGTATAGTAAGCATACTAACCTGTGTGTGCATAGGAAATGGGTACTTTCCATATTGAGACCTGTGAGAACATAGTGGTAAAAAACTTGGCAAAGGCCAGGGGCACCAGTGTCCGCCAGTAGTAGCGGCGCGGGAAGGGCGGCTCGGGGCGCACGCCGCAGAGCGCGAACGTGGGCGCGCTGAACGCCACCACCGACAGCAGCTGCACCATGGTCACCGTCAGCGGGAACGGGAACTCGGTCATCGCCAGCTTGCCCACGACGTTGCTGGCCGAGCTGAGCGTGTACCAGGCGACGCACAGCGCAACCACGGTCGCGGCCTCGCCTCGCCCACCCAAGTACCCCATTTATATTACTTTCTACTTGCTTTCAATTGCTACCTTTCTATCACAATACTGCTCGTTTCTTCTATGTAACTTTCTATCCATTATAATAAAATACGTCATAGCATATATTTATCATCAAGTAGTTAGTAATAATAAACGATATTATACTATAATAATAAAAATACAATATTAAATTCCTTTCCTACATATCATAAATATAATAAGACGATAGAAACTTTGGCGGGATTATAGAAACAGATTTGATTTAGACAGAGGATATGCAGTAAAATGTACTATAGTCCTAAGGACGAGACGACTAAAGATAAAGATAATATACGGTAGTTTCGGCATTGGCATTTGATTTGGCCATTTGGCAATTTGGCATGGTGAATCCATGAACCAATTCAAAACTAAAACGTCACCGTTGACTTTGACAATCGACATCGTCACTAACAATAGACCACAGAACCACTGCACAGAACAGATAACAAAATACTAGGTATTTTTAATCCAATCCGGTATACTCTGTATTTGGGATGTCAACATTGAAAGATTGGATTGATTGATTTGTCTACTATTTGTCATTGTCAAGCACAACAGAGAAAGTTTTACTGTGCACTTTAAATTATTATATTTAGAAAATATGCAGTACTTACTGCTTATATTCAAAGAATAATTTCCAAAGGTTATTTACGTGCGTGTTAAAAGCGGTGTCATATCTAAGTGATGTTTCAAAAGTTTCCTGTTTATCAAAAGTAAAACTTATCTTGTGATATATTCAATAAAATGAGTTTCTACAGATACTGTCTTATCAGCTGATCCCTGAAATCATAAAGTGGCAAAGGCAAGTGAATTGTACGATTTTTCTTTACTTTTATCCCCCAACATTAGAACTTTTGTTAATATGCATAAAACATGTGTTTAAAATAATCTCGCCTTCGTCCCACTAAATCTGTGATTCACCTTATGTCGCTTTAGCGATTATTTTAATAGTAAAATGGCCTCTATCCCCAGATACCTACATTAGAAAATTGGTGATCTACTGTCGAGGAATCTACCATTGTTAAAATGTTCCGACAACAATATGCCAATCTTACTTCTTACATATATATGCCCGAGGAAAACATAGTTTTTGTTTTACAATTTTTAGTTCATATGTTTTCTAATACCGAGCGTACAAAGTCGGGCAACAGTTAGTAACTAATATTCGAAAGGATTGGAATAAGTTGCCAGTGTCAGTTTTTCCATCCAAATAAGACGTAGGGGCTTTCAAGAAAAGAGTGACTAGGTATTTATTGGGTAGCGCATACCATCATTCGACCATATCTTCACTTTCAGTAGGTGGGATTGTAGTCCAGAGTTAGCTTAAATAACTTAAAAAAAAAATCTTCTTGTCACATGTTAATGATACAGTTCCTCATAACATGCCCATGTAAAGTTAATGCTGTATTATAAAGAATGCATTTGTTTTGTATCAAAATCATTGGTAACCCATCCCTACGTAAGAATAAAAATTTATTTCAGCTACAATCACTCTTGTTGTAGCCATCCTTGTCCATTATCTTGATCTGTACTATATCAAATTTCACCATTATTAAAACAGAATTTGTAGGTTGTATGTTCAATCCCTCAACCTATTACTTGTCATATTTCTTATTTTATGACCAATGTTACCATCATTTTGGATAAGAGAGCTGAGACATCTGAAGGCAAAAAAGTCTTGATACACAACAATAGGGAATATGCACATTTTTTAAAACATTTCTACACTGTCTATACTTCTATACTTATAATAAAGCATAAACACACTTCTTTGTTGCCCAAGATGTCACCAATCACAGCATATTTTTGAATAATTCTTTTTTTAATAAAATGTAGGGATTTTTATTAAAAAAAGACTTACATCACACTTTAGGCTATATATTTTCATGCCTTTAAACTTAGGGGGTAAATATTTTGGATAAAAACCCTAATGTGGGAAAGAGACCATAAGTTGCTGCCAACATCAAGGAAGCAAGGTTACCATGGTTTGTCATCATGTCATGTCATTTTGACATTTGCAATTGATAATTTGTCAAATGTAGGTCAACAATAAAATATTTTTTTTATGATTTCACGTGGATGAACCCGCAAGGGAACAGCTAGTCACAATTAAGTGGTAATTAATGATTCTTTTCATTTATTTAAATTTTAAAGCTAGTTTTGTTATCGTGTTCACAGTAAAATCAAGAGTTAATTTCTATATAAACTAATGTAAATGAACATTGTATTGACAACACAGCGACGCCTTAATAGATAAGTCACTTGCTTCGACCAATAGTGTTAAGTTTTAGAACTTGGCGAGGGAATTTTAAAAATGACACTTTTTAATGAATAAATTTCGCTACTAAATTACATTATATTTTTAAAAAATCTTTATTAGTATGTTTTATAGTAACAAAGTATACTTAAAAAACAATGGTGGGCTAATTTGGCGTCATATGCATATTGCCTATTGCACATAGTTATAGTCACTTTGATATTTTTGATGTCTCAGTGGCAGTGTACAGAGGTAGTGAAGAGAGATGTGGCTCCCCTTGTCCAGTTTTGCCTCTTAGCATGTTGCTGACGTGGTGTTGTCCTTGCACCTCGGTCTATTCTATAAAAATAAATCCAAATTACTTAAATATCAAGGAATGGGAGTGAGACATTACAAACCTAAAACCATAATCTCAAAGAGTTGCTGCACAAGTAAAGTTTGTTTGTCATGCCAAGATGTTACATATAAGTTACTCTTATGATTTTTTGAATGACATCTTCATGTCTAGAATTATGTTATTATTTTTTTGCAAATATTATGTCTGTGGTTCATGTGCACTTGCTTAATTCTTTTTACTGTGTATTCTACTCTTTTTTCTCTTATTTTGTTTTAAATCAAGTTTTTGATGTTTTCTAACTAATTCATGAATATGTTTTTGTTTTGCATACGGTATGCTATTGAAAGTAAACACGAGATGTACAGCTTCAGCTGGTGCGCGGCGGCGCGACGGAGAGGGGGGGCGTGGGGCGCGGCGCGCGGCGCCGGCGGTGATGCTGCCATGGCGTCGCGGCGCGTGACGCGCAAGTGGGAGGTGTTCGCGGGTCGCAACCGTTTCTGGTGCGACGGGCGGCTGATGACGGCACCGCAGCCCGGCGTGTTCGCGCTCACGCTAGCACTCATCTGCGGCACATGCGCGCTGCACTTCGCCTTCGACTGCCCCTTCCTGGCGGCGCGCGTGTCGGGCGCGGTGCCTGCACTGGGCGCTGCGCTGTGCGGCGCCACGCTAGCTGCGTTGTTGCGCACGGCCCTTAGCGACCCCGGCATCATACCGCGCGCCGCGGCCGCTGAAGCAGCCGCGCTGGAGCCGCCCGACGCCGGCCGGCCGCCGCCGCGCGCGCGCGAGGTGCTTGTGCGTGGCCGCCCTGTCAAACTCAAGTACTGCTTCACGTGCAAGATGTTCCGCCCGCCGCGCGCCTCGCATTGCTCGCTGTGCGACAATTGCGTGGACCGCTTCGACCACCATTGCCCTTGGGTGGGCAACTGCGTGGGCAAGCGCAACTATCGCTACTTCTACGCATTCGTGGTGTCGCTGTCGTTCCTGGCGGTGTTCGTGTTCGCGTGCGCGGTGGCGCACTTGGCACTGCTGGCGCGCGGCGCGGGTCTGGCCGCCGCGCTCCGCGCCTCACCCGCCTCGGCGATCGTGGCGGCCGTCTGCTTCCTGTCCGTGTGGTCAGTGCTGGGCCTGGCCGGCTTCCACACCTACCTCGCCTCCACCGACCAGACCACTAACGAGGACGTGAGTTCCCACATCAAATTCTACGTCCCTACATAGACTCGGGTGAGGGGAGATGACAAATTGGTGCGTCGCTGAGTGTACTGCCACTCAAATTCGGAAGAAAATAAAGAAAGCCATTTGAATCACTAAAAAACTATTGCGATCTTTGATTTCTTATTCTCTTTTTAAATATAATACTATTTATGATATTA
>LD688954.1:764024-775475 GCA_003118335.3 Papilio memnon | reverse complement strand
AAATATAATCAAGTGTTTCTTTTTGTGGTCCCGCTCTCCGTATTAAACGTATTTCCTCTTAATATTAGTATAGATATAATTAATATTGAATTTAAAAAAAACTTGATTATTCTGACATTCAGTAATGACTGCTCAAAATGTTGCCATACATCCCACGATAAATATACAATCATATTTTGTTATATTTCACAATAAATATTGCAGTTATTAGTTTATGAAACTCATGTATAGGCCATTAATTGTAGCGAGCCGCGAAAGCCTCTGATTACAAAACTTCCTGCAAAGGAAAACTTCTGCTATTTATTTCACCTCCACTTTGTCCGCTATTCGAGCCTTTATCTATTAATGTAACACATAAGTAAACATTGTAAGCCTTAACTTAAATCATTTCAGATATATTTTAACTTTAACATACGACAATATTTAATACCGTGACTAGCGATCGGCGTATTTTAGCTAATCATCTAGACAGATTACAAACGGTCAGTATTCACAATCGCTCGGTAACATGCGATAAACATATAAGCTGTTAAAAGCTATCGTAAGATCCGACTTTTTATTAACTTTCCAAACAGGAAAAAAAGCGCTTGCATTGATAAAGTTTCTACACACGATAGTAAGAATGAAAAAGTTTCAGGCGCATATTATACAAGCTTTTACTCGCGACTGCGGCCGCGTATAACTGAAAAAAAATAACAAGTAACCTGTGTGTTCTTCCAGATTATGTTCTACATTTATGACAAATATTATCAAGATGCTGTAAGCTGTATTGGAGTTAGGTAGTAACAATCATCCATCCATCCAAATCTACTGTTTTGTAGAAATATTTTAGATCGTACATTGTACTGTGAAAGTCCTTTAAAATGTCAATCATTGTACTTGATTCTTTTGTTGACAATGCAATCAGTTCATAATCTGTCTAGTGAGATTATACACAGACAAGATATCAAATATTTTAGCACATGTTTCTCAATGGAATCGCACGTTTAGAAACAAGAAAAATCTTTCAATTAAGTGCCGGCAATGAACACTAAACGTCGCAATAAATTATATCTAAGCCTTATAACTGCTGGCGAGGCTCGCTTCAATTAATACTTAGCCCACTGCGAGGCTATAATAAAAAATATCTCCTCATTTATTACACCAATATGTTTCATATAAAAAACACTTTTTTACATCAAAAAATTAGCGAAGCGGCGAATGTTCATAGACATGCGCTTTTTCAGATATGCCTTTAACCAAGAGGAGGGGACGCACAGAAAGATAATTCCCATATCTTTACGTTTTTCTCTCGCTTAATTCATTTCCCCTACCCATCCTTACCTTGTACTTCGTAAAATCGTTAGGGGCGCACCTTTGATTAACCTATCGCACAATTGTTGTGCGATCGTCGATTGTTTCGCAGCCAATTCAACTGTTTAGTTGCACAACTAAAAATCGAGTAGCGATCCATATCGAAGGAATCAAAGCGAGACTAAACAGTTGTGCGATGGTTTTTTGTTTGTTAATTTACTCTCGTATGAGTCAAAAAACTCAATTTTTAATCTTAAAAAGATTATATTTGCTATAGTAATGAACCGTGCAATGTACATTGTAGTGTTCGGCTATGTTATTAACTCCCTAAAGTACGGTCTCACACATAAATTACGGCTACACAACATAAATTACTAATTTATACCCGCAAATAAACCGAACACTTGTTGATTTACAACGAAATCACAATTTTTCTTTGTATGTAGTACTTAATCTATGTTTTACTCAAATCTATACTAATATAATAAAGCGTAAACACACACTTTGTTGCCTAAGATGTCAGCAATTACAACATATTTTTGAATAATTCTTTTTAAATAAAAAGCCCTACACTTACGTCACGCTTTAGGCTATATATAGGCCATTAAACTTGGGGGTAAATACTTTGGATAAAAACCCTAATGTGGGAAAGAAACCATAAGTTGCTGCCAACATCAAGGAAGGAAGATTGCCATGGTTTGTCATTATGTCATGTCATTTTGACATAATGAAATAAAGTTTTTATAATTTCACGCGGATGAAGCCGCAAGGGAACAGCTAGTTCTTTTTATAAATTTAAAAAAAAACCCCTTTTTACAGACGTAAAATGAAGTGTTCAAAGTCCATGTTCAGCATTCAAGGACCCTTAATGTAAGGAAAGAATTCTTTTGTATGAAGTATTCACACCTCAAGGGCACTCAATGTCATCCGCGAGTCACTGATTCTTGATAACACTTAAGATTTCCGAATTTTTAAGAAAGTATTATAATTTTCATTTTTATACCTATTTTAATATATCTACGTGTATTTGTTAAAAACCTTTATTAAAAGCGTTATTTCACTATCATTAGGCCAGAAGTTTGTTTTTCAAAATCGCGCGTTGTTCCACGAAAAATCATATTTTTTGACTTACAACTATTTGCGTACGATCTGTTAATTGGTTTAACAGTTATGGTTATCACCAGCTCACTATATGTACCCACTGAGGGGCTCGGAGCTTACCCTAAGTTAGTGACTAGGCCATAGTCAACCACGCTGGGTAAGTGCGGGTTGGTTGACTTGACACATATCTTTGAATTTCTTCAATAAGTGCAGGTGCATCGCGATGTTTTTCACCGTAAGAACGTCGGGTACGTACATACTAGCTTTAGCTCGCGACTGCGTCCGCGTGGACTTAAAAAAAGCAAAAGTAAGTAGCCCATGCGTTCTATCAGACTACGTTCTACATCTATGCCAAATTTCATCCAGATCCGTTCAGCTGTTTAGGATACAAACTCTAACAAACATCCATCCATCTAAACTTTCGCATTTATAATATTAGTAAGATGAATTTCCAAAATCACATTTGAACCCAGGATCTGTAGATTAACTTTAGAAACCCAGCATTAGACGTTTGAATCGAGTATACAAGAAGCCAACAGTAAACCGCAGGAATATCTGGCAATGTTATTGTAAACGGTCGCATGACTCGGTCAGCCACAAACAGTCTACACCATTGCTAATTACTCAACCTATATACACAATTAAGAATAATTGAATTCAATACAAACTATCAAGGCTAGACTTTAGCTAGAATTGTCATAATTATTTTTTTATGTTAAGATGGATGTGTGGGGTAACACGAAT
Organism: Papilio memnon; assembly: GCA_003118335.3. Classification (NCBI taxonomy): domain Eukaryota; kingdom Metazoa; phylum Arthropoda; class Insecta; order Lepidoptera; family Papilionidae; genus Papilio; species Papilio memnon. Next base: position 772,337 of record LD688954.1, on the reverse strand, counting down.
GGATAAGATCCGAAATGAGTATATTAGAGGAAGTTTGAGAGTAGCCCCAGTGGTAGAGAAGGTAAGGAGTAAAAGGTTAGCATGGTATGGGCATGTTATGAGGAGGGATGAATCGCATGTAACAAGAAGGACGTTAGTTATGAGTGTGGAAGGGTACACCGGTAGAGGTAGACCTAGAAAGAGATGGATGGATTGCGTGAAAGGTGACATGATCAAGAAGTGAGTGATGACCAACGGGTTATAGAGTTATCTGGAGGACGACAACCTGTCGCGCCGGCATTACAGGAGTAGGATAAAGGGGAAGATGATGATGATGATACACTAGGAGGGGGGAAGATATGATTAATTATAGCATTATTCGAAAGAGTTTTTATATGTCTTCCTAGCGACGCCCATAGCTTGCAACTTTGCGCGGATTTAAAAAAAAACCTATAAACAAATATAGCTATGTTACTATAGATTTCTATTAGCGAAAGTATTTTTAAAATCGTCCAAGCAGTTGTTGAGTTTTACATACAAAAAAAATTAAAAAAAAAAAACATACAGACGACTTGAATACCTCCTTCTTTTGGGAAGTCGGTCAAAAATTAAAAATCCTTACTCATCATAACATTAGAAAAGATAACAATAATTTAAAAGAAAACTTATAGCATATTTTTATAATAACTACTTTGTTATGAAGTAACTTTATTGAGTAAACATTGTCTTTCATTTTAAATTAGAATTTTTTCATCCCAAAGCTTAGGTTAAAAATAGAATTTTTCTCATTAATTGGCCGTCTCCTGTCCCTGAGTTTTACGTGACTAAGAGCGGGCTCGCAAGATTAAAGACTTGCAAATCAGCTCTGGAGACAAGAGGGTAGTGTAATTAGAAGATAGCCGTGTGGAATACACGTCAAGATTACTGAAACAAAATTCTAATGAACCTTAGGTCGACACTGGCCCTAGAGGATCGAAACCGTATAAAATAGAGATAAAAAATCACTAAGAACAAGACCATATGTTTTACTAATCTTACTAATATTATAAATGCATTATATGTTTGTTAGAGTTTATAGATTAAACAGCTGAACGGCTCTCGGTGAAATTTAACATAGCTACTTACTATGTTTTTATTTCTATTATATTTATTAGAGCGTCGGTGGCTCAGGGGTTTAAGCACTTGACTTGTAATCTACAGGTCTTGAGTTCGAATCCCGCCATACAAATGTGATTTTTCGATTTTTCGAATTTCACATGTACATAATTTACCCGACGTTCTTACAGTGAAGGAAAACATCGCGATGCAACCTGCACATATCGGAGAAGAAATTCAAAGATATCTGTGAAGTCAACCAACCCGTACTTAGCCAGCGTGGTTGACTATAGCCTAGTCACCCTAACTTTAGGGTAGGCTCCGAGCCCCTCGGTGAGGACGTATAGTGAGCTGGTGATGACTTACTATTTTTTCATTTCCACGCAGAGAGGGTCGACGGCAAGCTAGTTTTAAGTATAGATGTGAAAGTTTAGATGGATGGATGGATATTTGTTAGAATGTATATCCTAAGCGGCTGAACGGATAGCGATAAAATTAAGTTTCGATCTAGAAGATAGTCTGGAAGAACACATAGGCATACTTTTGTTTTTAATAACCGCGCGGAAAGACGCTGGCGAAAGCATGACAGCTAATCCATTAGACCTACTAAAATGTAGGCAACGCCTATATAAATTAATAAATCAAACGTACATACGCTTTTAAACTTAGTTAACTTGGAAATTTATATCTTTTTTAAGTTAGCATTTTACTCTTACTGCAAATAAGTAGCAATGAAATAAGTAACTTTGAGCAACGTGTCTGCACGGAATCCTTTAGGACGCAGTAAAAGTAAAAAACGTCGCGCACGATTCTCAGTGAATAGAGAATTTTACGCTTGTTAAATGCGTTATACAGGGTTTAACGCTTTACTTTTAATTTTTAACTACCGTTTTATAAATTTAATATTTGATATTTCCTTTTACATGTAACATATTTATGAGCTAGTTTTTGAAAAATAATTCAAAAAGAACAAAATTTTTCCTCCATTATGGTTAAGGGGTAATTTTAAAATGACTAGAGACGCGACTTCCGAGCGGAATTAAAAAAAAATTAAGGAGTAACATATGTTCTACCAAATTATTCTACATCTGTGCTAAATTCCTTTCTCAAGTTAAACATGTGCATGAAATCACGTCAAATTGTGACGTCATAGTACAAATCGGTTACGATTTCGTTTACTCGATAAACAAAATTGAATATCGAATGTTATTCGTTTATGAATTTACCAAGAACTTTATCAAAGCAATCTCAAAACAAGGCTATAAATTATAAACCTGAAATTGTTTTGAATAACTCAGCGAAGATGATTAAATTGAGGTTTTCATAAGTTCTGTATCACAACTTATCTAAACCACAATTTAGCTTCAATAAGTTACTACTTAAGTAAAAATCGAGGTAACTACTTAGATAGTTCAAATCTAGTTAATAAATGCAAAGGTTAATAAACGAATTATGCCATCTAGTGACCAAAAGTATAAACTAATTTGCCATAATTCGAATCGATACATTATTGAATTGTAAAGCAATATAATTACATGTGTATCTCCTTCCGCACAAAGCTTTGTAAGTGCTAAGACTTTAGGCTTAACTATGTCAAAGAATTTCTTTGAAATTTTAAACAAAAGCAATCAATACAAAAGATATTTTATTCGCTGAATCAGGTCCATTTATAAAAGAATAATTATCGTAAAAACCCAAGTCACGCCTCGAGCCCAATCATTTGGAAATTCTGACTTTCCATTATAAAGTTTAAAGTGCTTTGCTTCATATATTTTTTACTAAAGGGAAATTATGTCAACTAATTAAGTAATTAATAATTAAACAATAAAGTAACATAAAAATACACACTTCAACTATGTGTTCTTACGCGTTACTCCAGCAACAAGTTACAAATTGCTAAATAATTATGAATCCTTGCAGCGCCATCTATTATTCAGCATTAAAAACTACTTCGAAAATGTCATGAGGGACATACTTTCTCCGAAACGGCTGGGCCGATTTCGACCGCACTTTCACTGGAGGGTAGCTGACATAGACAGGTATAGGCTACATTTTTTTTTAATCCCGCGTTGTCAAAATGGCGACCGGACCGCTATATCTGGAACGGGTGGACCGATTTGGACGGGACTTTGTCTGGAAGGTAGCTGGTAAAAAGTAGATGCACACGGGAAAGTTATAGACGACCATTTATTTAATTCCACGCTAACGAAGTTTGCGGGTGACAGCTCGTCTACAATAAAAACAGATTACAGCAATGTTAAATCAAGCCTAATGTGTAAAGGAGTTGATTTGCAGGTCTGAATATACTCGTACGTAGGCTTGGATGTGTATAGAAGTCATTAATATTCAAGTGAGAGGTTATGTTGCTGTGAGGCATGATTAAACAATGCAGGGGTTTAACTGTTTGAGGTGGGTAGAAATGTTAATTTTACTAAACCCTAACTTCGATATCAAATCCCACGACTGATTGCCCTACTGGAAGGGTAATGTGGGAATTAATTCTACATATAACTTTGTCCATTTCTTTGCGGCTAGAAACAAAACGACTTGAAGATTATCTGCTGCGGCATATGTAGATAAACCAGTGGCACTTGAACCCTTGACTCGTAAAGCATGTTTTGGGTTTGAATCCGACCATGTACATGTACATTTTCATACTAATATTCATTCTTACGATGAAGAAAAACATGCAACTTGCACATATCTGCGAAGAAATTCAAAGATGTGAATACCTAGTCATCCCTAACTTAGGGACTCTTAGGGAACTCCGAGGCTCTCAGTAGGGAGATATAGGGTGCTGATGATTATTGGAAATATTTCCTCCCTCATAGTGTTATATGAGATAGTTATAAAGTTTTTTTAAATTAAATACTAATATTATAAAGAAGAAAGATTTGTATTTTTGTATGTATTCGATTCACGTAAAAACTACTCACCCAATTTTAAAAATTCTTTCACCATTAGAAAGGTAATTTATCTGTGAGTAACATAGGCTATAATTTGTATTGTTTTTTTTTTATTTCTCATGGGAGAAGTCGCGAGCAACAGTTAGTTACCATTAAAATTAGTAGGTCGCAAACTTAGATACTTCAGGTTACTTCAGTTTTCCACACAACAATGTCTCCATTAGTTGTAATTTGTTTAGTTATTTATTCGTTAATGTTATACATTAGTAGGGTTTCTAAATAACTCGTCCTGTATTCTAGCGGTCTCTGCCCGTCGTCATGCTTAATGAAGTTTTTGATTAAAAACAAAATTACAGGAATTTAGGGAAATAGTGCTTTTAACCCTTTTCAGGTTCGTTGTTCATATATAATTTTGTAAAAAAAAACTTAATTTCCATTAGAACGTGCGCATTACTAAACTATCGCACAACTGTTTAGTCTAGTTTTGATTCCTATGAGCTTATATGCGCACACTATTCGATTTTTAGTTGTGCAACTAAACAGTTGAAGGCAGCGAAACAATCGACTGTCGCACAACAGTTGTGCAATAGTCGATGGTGTGCGTCCTTTCTTACTCTATAAATAATTTTAGTTGAGTAAAAATTATCTATGTATATTCTTTAGGATAATACAGTATCTTTTAGGCGTCGCTTTAACTTATTTTTTTTTAATTTTAATAAAGATTTTTTTTAATATCCTGCTAAATAACTTTTCCCTTTATATTTAGATAATAGCATTAGGGTACGTCATGACGGATTTGTCTTGTCACAAACTTACATTGTACGCAACGTAACAGCCTTTTGGGAATGAACTTGTCACCGTTAAATTATAAACATAGTAATTTTTTAATCTGACAAGATTAGGTATTCATTATATGTACTTGTTGTTTACAATTTCACGTAGTGTCAAATGTTATATTATAAACGTCATTTTGTTTTGATTTCTTTTTTTATTAATTTTACAAATTAAATAACTTTAGATTACGTTGTAATTCAACTACTATCTCTTCTGTGATAGCGATTTAGAGCGGGCGCACTCCTTTGACTAAACTATCGCACAACTGTTGTGCGACTGTTGATCGTCGATTGTTTCGTAGCCAATTCAACTGTTTAGTTGCACAACTAAAAATAGAGCTGTGTGCACCTCCATATTAACTCAAAGGAATCAAAGCGGGACTAAACAGTTGTCCGATAGTTTCGTCAAAGGTTTTGTTGTATATAAAATTATAATGTTTTAAAATGATTTAGTGTATTATAGTAAGTGTCGAAATTTACTATTTTTCGGCGACTTCATAGCTTAACATTTTTTATTCACTTTCCAATATAAAGACGGAATACTAATAAAGTTAGACTGTTCTAGTTTATTGCCTTACGAAGACAAAAAACCTTTTGATCCAAGACTTTATGTCTCATATACTTTTAGAATTTAGGTTTGCATAACGTCTTTGGAGTCACATAATATAATACTTTGAAAAAATTACTTTCACTAAAGTATTTGATTATTGACGCTACATAGCTTAGATTTTATTGTGCTGAACCACAGGAGATCCAAAGTGGGAAGGGAATTTAATTCTTTGACTGTAATAACCTGGATTCCTTATTGTTTAGTCGCTTTGATTCCTATGGGCTTATGGAGGTGCGCACACTACTCGATTTTTAGTTGTGCAACTAAACAGTTGAATTGGCTGCGAAACAATCGACAATCACACAATAGTTGTGCGATAGTTTAGTCAAAGGTAACCCGTTCTAACTAGACATGAAACAGTTGCAATTGTTAGCGGCACTAAACTGCTCGGTCTAGCTTAAAATCTGACAACGGACAAAGTTCTAGGAGTCACTGAATTTAAATCGGTATCAAATTCAGTTGTGCAACCGACTTGCTTAAGTTACGCTTTGAACTAACTTGAGTTTTCCGCTTTGTATAGTTGACATATTTATCTTCTGTCTATGACCATCTATACTAATATAATAAAGCGTAAACACACACTTCTTTGTTGCCTAAGATGTCAGCAATTACAGCATATTTTTTTTATAATATTTTTTTTAATAAAAAGGCCTACACTTACGTCACGCTTTAGGCTATATATTTTAACGCTATTAAACTTAGGGGGTAAATATTTTGGATAAAAACCCTAATGTGGGAAAGAGACCATAAGTTGCTGCCAACATCAAGGAAGCAAGATTGCCATAGTTAGTCATCATGTCATGTCATTTTGACATTTGTGAATTGATAATTTGACAAATGTAAACAATAAAATAAAGTATATATAATATTATGTGGATAAAGACGCATGCGAACAGCTTATTTATAAGCGAAGATTTTTTTAAAGTCAAGCTTATGCTCTGTTTCTCTATGTACACGAGCTATGACCCTAGAGAAGATTTGTGTCTATTAACATGTTTTTTTTTTATTCTGAACGTCAGTATAATGTCGTGAATCTTACTTTACTACTAATAATGTTCTCGCTTAGTTCAAAAATTAATACCATTGTACGAAACAGTTAAGTCGCCTTAAAACCTTTGAAAAGCAGCGATATTTTTAAAAGTCTCGTCGCAACGATTAACAAAGAGATATTTAATTAACAAACTTTTATGTTAATGAACGCGAAATCCTACTTAAATGTGAACCAGTTTTAATTGAACAGTCAAACTGTACCATGTATATGGTCTAAGGAACAAATGTCTTCATACAATAATGTGTCATTTCTCTATCTATACTAATATTTTTGTATGTATTGAAATAACTCAAAAACTACTAGGCGGATTTTAAAAATTCTTACACAGTTAGAAGGGTAATTTATCTGTGAACATAGGCTATTTTTTTAATTTCACGCAGGCGATATCGCGACCAACCGCTAGTCAACTATAACATTATGTATGCTAATAAAATAACTCAAAAACTACTGGGCCTATTTAAAAAAAATCTTTTACAAATTAGGTTTAGCCCGCGACTTCTTTCGGATGGAATTAAAAAAAAAAGTGAGTAGCCTACATCTTCTTCCAGACTATGCTCTACAATGCCAAATTTCACCGGGCTCCGTTCAGCAGTTTAGGCTACTATCTCTAACATCTATCCATCTAAACTTTGGCATTTATAATGTTAGTAAGATTTTTCCGCGCGGACGAAGACGCGTGCAACAGATAGTATCGTATAAATTGAAAGACGAAGCACTAGAGTAAAAGTATAACATGAAAATTACATTTCCATGATACAAAGGCATGATGGAAGTCGAATTGTGTTTGTTCGTTGCCGTTGGCGAGGGAAAAGTAATTTTGTGCAAACAAAGTCCTGTTTTGTAATAATTTTTATTCTCAAACTTTTTGAAGTTGACTAAAAAATAAGGCAATTTATTCATATTTAATTTAGATCAAACGTCTAAATTAAGAGTGGACGCACACCTTTGACTTAACTATCGTACAACTGTTGTGCGATTGTCAATTGTTTCGTAGTCAATTCAACTGTTTTACACTACTAAAAATCTAGTAGTGTGCACCACCATTTAAGGTCATAGGAATCAAAGCGAGACTAAACAGTTGTGCGATAGTTTAGTCAAAGGTGTGCGCGAGCTCTTACTAAACGTCGAACGTCGAAGTCGATACACGGCTGTCATTACGTTATTACACTTTTTAAGGTCGCCAACAGGTCCACACATCTTCACTGACTATATGTCTCCACTGAGGGGCTCGGTGTCTACCCTGAGTTGTGATGGGGTCCCCATATAGGCCTTAAATTAGTGTAGTAGAACCACGCTAGTCCATTGCGGGTTAACTTCACACATATCTTTGAACCAGCTGTTCCCGTGCGGCTTCATCCGCATGAAATTATGAAAATTTTATTGTTTACGTTTGTCAAATTATTAATTGCAAATGTCAAAATACCAATTACCTTACAATGGCAACCTTGCTTCCTTGATGTTGGCAGCAACTTATGGTCTCTTTCCCACATTAGGGTTTTTATCCAAAACATTTACTCCTAAGTTTAATAGCGTGAAAATATATAGCCTAAAGCGTGACGTAAGTGTAGGGCTTTTTATTAAAAAAAAAATTATTCAAAAATATGCTATAATTGCTAACATCTTAGGCAACAAAGAAGTGTATGTTTACGCTTTATTATATTAGTATAGATATCTTCGCAGATATGTGCGGGTTGCAACACGATGTTCGCTTCGTAGGATCTTTCTTGGTCTTTTTTTAATTAATTTTGCAGAAGTAATTAATTTAGTTATTCACTTTAATTCTGAACTTCATCACAGTTAATAGTCGGAGTCGCTGCGTTGTTGGAATTAATGTGCGGG
>LD688954.1:695886-707500 GCA_003118335.3 Papilio memnon | reverse complement strand
ATTTGCAATTGAGAATTTGACAAATGTAAACAATAAAATAAAGTTTTTTATAATTTCAGGCGGGCGAAGTCGCGAGCAACAGCTAATAAGTTATCGCGTAGCCGTTATCGTTATAGTCGCGGACTAAAGCGTTAAGTTTATAAATTATAAACCTATAGACCACAATAGTTTATTTGTACAAATGTCCATTGGAACGTTTTATATCAATAATTCAATCGAGAACAGAATTAAGCATTTTTCATAATAACTGATCTAATAATACCGGGTTACCGAAATTTCATTAGTGTTTGGTTGACTTAAGTTTCAACGGAGTAAAACTCAAGTTACGTATCGGAAACACATTTAATGAAGTTATAGAACACTAACGAATGGGTAAAAGTAACTGGGAAATCGGCCATAATAGATTAAAACAATGCAGTATCCTAGACACTGACATTTATTGATACCTTGCTAAAGATTCACTTATTTCATATAAACTCATCTATACTAATATAATAAAGCGTAAACACACACTTCTTTGTTGCCTAAGATGTCAGCAATTACAGCATATTTTTGAATAATTCTTTTTTTAATAAAAAGCCCTATACTTACATCACGCTTTAGGCTATATATTTTCACGCCATTAAACTTAGGGGTAAATATTTTGGATAAAAACTCTAATGTGGGAAAGAGACCATACGTTGCTGCCAACATCAAGGAAGCAAGATTGCCATGGTCTGTCATCATGTCATGTCATTTTGACATTTGCAATTGATAATTTGACAAATGTAGGTGAACAATGAAATACAGTTTTTCTAATTTCACGCGGATGAAGTCGCATGGGAACAGCTAGTTTTATATAATAAGAAAACTAGGAAAATTAGTTCTTGATCAAAATACATTTTGTACCTTCGTCACCTTCAGAGTTACGTAAAGCAGGGAATATAATAGAAACAATAAGTCAGGCGCCGGAGGAAGGGTAGGGGACAAGGGAGGCTACGTGACGATCCCGACTTTTATTTCAGCTGGATATTCCTGTAAAGTCCGTGTTTACGTTGGCCCAAGTGACAAGAATGCGCGGTTAAAATTGAACCAATTATATCAAGGTTATTTTAATATTTACCTTTAATAAACAAATATTTAGGCGTGTACTTTATCTTTTGACTTTTTAATCTTAAGCTGTTATAGAGAATTTTAGCGATGTTCGGGTTTTACTTACAAGAATCAGGCGTTATTACGTATACCTTGTATGTAATCTTTTTAGTCTTTTCATTTTTAAAATTGAAAAGATGATGGTTGATAAAACGCTATTCTCTCGTTACTTGCGTCGTATACAAATAGCTTCCTGCCAGCCAAACAAATGGTGTACTTTTGTGAAAAAGTACATGGTACCCTGTCGCAGTAACACGATCTCTGATTTCAGCCTGGAGACGCTCGAATAAAAGGAAACCCTATTTTGACAAAGCGTCTTTTACTACACCCTGTATACATTTATAAACATGCATCTATCAAGTATAGTTCCGTTTTTGCTTTACAAATTTACTTATAGAAGTACATTTTGTTCACAATTTGTTAACTGCATCTATATGTGGTCTATTTTAGTCTTAAGAGTATTCTAAGTAATGAAAATATGCTGATACTAGCTTTCGCCCGCAACTCCGTCGGGTCGAATTTAAAAAAACAAAACAAATAGCCTATGTATTCTTCCAGACTATCCTCTACATCTATGCCAAATTTCATCGAGATGCATTCAACAGTTTAGGCTACAAACTCTAACAAACATCCATCCATCCATCTAAACTTTCCCATTTATGATATTAGTAAGATTTCTAGTAAAAATGTTGAAAACTCGTCCATAATTTATTGACGTTATCTATTTAAAACCCAACAAAAGTGATATCATTCAGTGACATTTACGTAATTGGTCACATCTCTGAAGGTCAATTTGAATTAACAATATAGTGTAAATGTCAAAGGTATATTTAGAATCATATCAAATCTAACAAATCTTGAAGAGTAAAAACCTATATTGAAGCATTTCCTAAGAGATATACATACGTAGGTAATGAATGCATGATTAGAGAACGTATGGGTAACACCCCACGAGTATGGAACTAAAAGTTCACACTAATTAAATGAAACCATAGTATTTCAATATTGCAAATGAAAAGCGCACTAACGAGGCATTAAGGGTGCAAAGCGGCTCGAGTGCTACCGGTCTACGGCAGGCGTCAAATGAACGATAATTACACAGAGTTACGTTGCTTTAAAGATTTTTAATTCATTAATTATGATCAGGACGTTCACCTGACGTTAACTGCGTAAAGATAGATGACTCTAAAGTCATTTTAAAATGGACTGAATAGTTCATTGACTAGATAGAAGTCTAGTGGATTGTGTTCGATGTATCCTAACTCAAATATCAAGATAAATTCTAAATATTTCAAATCGAAAGTACGATAGGTCTTGTTCCGTGAAAGTCGCTTTTACAGAGAAATTTAACCGATACTGTATGGGCCCTGTACTATGTAGATGAAGGAAAATGAAAGTCGTTTAACGAGCTTTGGTTAAATCTTAACTTTTGGTTTCGCCGAGAGATTGGCAGAGAAACTAGTTGATACAAAATTAAATGACAAAGATGGAACGAGATAAGGGGATAATCCAATGCATGTTTGAACTAAAATTACGATCAGAATTATTCGAAAAGAAGTTATCTTATAAAAAAATACTTAAAAAAATATTACCTACTATTTAAAAATCTCATTTTCAAGAACTAGAACTAAACTCGAGTAACTTTGTTGATAAGAAATAGTTGTGTTCGTCTGTGAAAAGGCACAAAGCAATCTCCCCTCTTCACCTACGCTTCTGTTGCGAAGCCTCGCTCCGGGAATGCAATAACTCACCTACTGCATTAAACTGAAGTAACCGTTGGTATAACTTACAAACGGAGCGATAAGCATTAGCGGGTAGACTAATGTACCCCATGACATTACATTTCTATGCATTTCATTTATTCAACGATACAACACGTTAAATAAGTCGATACAAATCTTCACACGTCATCATCATCTCACTATACATCCCCACTAACTAGGTAATTAGGTCTTAGTCAACCACGTTGGCCCACTGCGGGTTGGTTGACATCACACATATCTTTGAATTTCTTCTCCGATATGTGCAGGTTGCATCACGATGTTTTCCTTCACACGTCATTATTTTACCTTAAATCCCTTTCTACTTACGCTTACAATTCGAAAGAATACACGCAAGTTGTGTACTGTATTTGCTAACTAACTGTAAAGTAACAAAACTAACTAAAGTATATGATAAATATATTGCTTCCCGCTATAATTTTATAACTTGCACCATACGCTGAGCATTATTATGTTGGTCGCCGGATGTTGTTCCCTGCGCTGCGGCGGCAGGCCATTAAATACGCGGAACGCTAGAGCTGATATTTTAGAAAACGTTATCGGCTTACAAAAGGACAGAAATCTTGAGGAAAAGCTTTATTTTCAAATAAGTAATACTAACGTTAATTAATGTTTTTATTTCTTTAAGTATGGATGGATCATGTGCGAGAGGGTTCTAGAGAGGGAAGTAAATTCATTTATGATGATGAATGGGAGAGTACATTACTGTGTCGACCCTCGAAAAAGAGGAAGGTGAAGGCGAAGAACGAAATATATACTAGTGTAGAACATTGACTTTAAACAAGTTAGGTTAGGTTTTTTACAAGTTAGGTAGCATTTATCGTATAAAATGTAAGTTTCGTGGCCCAAGGCGGAAGCTTGCAGTAGCGATCAATGCATTACGACTGCGCAGTGCACAGGTCGCCGCTCCCGTGACGAGGCTCTGAGCTATATCTAGTTATACCTAGGTCATATATATGTCGCCAGTGAGTCTGGAGTTACCGCATACATAATATATTAAATAAAATAAAGCATATACATAAACCAGAAAGTGTGTAAAATAATTATTCGTCCTCGCAAATTTTATGACTAACCATAAAACTAGACGGTATACCTAGATTTGCAGATCTTCAACGTTTGGAGGACTTATTGTCTGGTGTACGGACAGCTTAAGCACTAGCCAAGTCTAGTCATTCTGTAGGACAAAAGACGTACTATCGGCTTACAAAAGCGCGTTCTCTATGATTCCTTTTGTTACGTCCTTTTAAAATGGAACAGTTATACAACTACGACGTTTATAATGAACTAGCTTTCGCCAGCGGCTCCGTTCGCGTGGCATTAAACAAAAGTTAGTAGCATATGTGTTCTTCCAGACTATCTTCTATATCTCTACCAAATTTAATCGAAATCCTTTGAGCAGTTTAGGCTACAAACTCTAACATCCATCTAAACTTTCGCATTTATAATATTAGTATGAAGTATGATGGACAAAATGAAATTAGTCTTTGAAAAGCATGAATTTGAAATAGAAATAAACTAGATTTTGATCATAGACAAATGTTTTATTTCGTTTCATTCTATATGATTACAGTTCGTTAGTGTTCACTTCAGAGTTCAGATGGTTATTTTACTGTACCAAAGAGGTACGGATTTACGTTTTAACTTTTTGTCTCATCTAGGAAATAGCGATATTCTTTTTTGTTACGTTTTTGAGGTTAAATGCAGATTATGGTAATAGTGTTTCTTGTTGCTTTTGCGTTTAAAGGATGATTTTAAAATTATTTTATGAAGTAGGAAATTATGTTTCAATAAGAAATAACGTTGCTATATAGCTACGTAATTAAGTTTATTTTAATTAAAAATGATGTAAATATTTAACTCTTTTTTTGTTGTTAGGTCTTTTTGTGATAGATTGATGTTTAATTTTTATAATTTGTTCTACGTTAGCTATTAATGAATGCATCCAGCTTCTTTGTAAAGCAAGTTAATAATGTTAATAGCGCGCGTACACCTTTGACTAAACTATCGCATAACTGTTAGCGCTTTGATTCCTATGAGATTATATGGTGCGCACACTACTCGATATTTAGTTGTGCAACTAAACAGTTGAATGGCTGTGAAACAATTGACAATCGCACAACAGTTGTGCATAGTTTAGTCAAAAATGTGCGCCCGCTCTAAAGCCACATGTTTTATTTCATGTAAAAAACGACATAATCTAGTAGTTTTAGTAATCCATGTCTAGTAGGACATAGCAAGTTCATCAGACAAGCAATCGGAGTGGAAGCGAATCGGAAATCCATTTCGAATTGAACTGTATCCGTGCTGTGATTGAGTACGACTGTATGTGGGATAACATCCGTTTTGTATTGACTTAAGCCGCTTTTCCACCAGGCGAGTTAACGCACGACTCTAGCTCGACAGACTATTGTAAATTGCGACAAAGATATCTGTTATCTAGTGGTCTAGTGGTAATAGCGTCCCCGTTTCAATGACATAAAAGTGTCATAAGATAATTGTCGGACTATAACTGTTATGTCTTGTTTTCCTCTCTCACCGGGTCAGATAAATTACTCAGACTTTACTTTACTCAATGACGTAGAAGCGTTGCGTGATATCACTAGTCGAAAAGCGGTCTAACGATGGCGTGTTATATGCGCCATCTGTTGTTGAACTCTGTATGCTAATGAAGACTTACCTTCTGTTATCAAGGTAGTTGTCGTACACGTCAGCCATGCTCTTGTCGTCATGCATGTCGTAGAGGTCACTATAGATGGCGCTGTCAAGGCGCGATGGGTCCAAATGGTAGTTAGGATTCTCGTAGGAGAGTAGACCATTCTCTATAACAAAGGAAAATTCAAATTTAAAAAAACTTTAGTTTTTATAAGGACAAAATAGATGTGTAATCGGACGACGGCTCCTACGCAAATAGTCGTAAGACAAAAAATCCAACTTTTATGAGACCTATTTTAGTATATTCTAATGACAAGACTTAAGTTTTTACCATTATCAAATTATAATTTCATAATTTAATAAGATGATAATTTTTCCTTACATTAATTCAGTTTGATTGCTTAATTCTTAAAACAGTTTTTTTCGATAGAAGTTTAGAGTACCACGGGTCTCAAAACGTGTTTAAAGAGGATGATTACATGAACTGAGACAGAGGTTGGCAACCGTGTTCGGAAGCTATGTCGCCAGACGTCGGCACTTGTCGGGCTTCGTAAGCCGACACGGAAGCCGTACACATACCTCATCTGCAACATATTGCTGGCGAATACCTTTATATACTTTGAGTATATATTTCTTAAAATCAAATGATTTGAACGGGTATAACAAATTAAATCTATATCTATATCTATACTAACATAAGAAAGAGGAAAGATTTGTATTTTTGGATTTTTGTATGTATTGAAATAACTCAAAAACTACCGCACCGATTTAAAAAAAAACAAAACTGGTGAAGAATTCAAAAAATTCTTTCACCATTAAAAAGCTACGTTAGTAGTGAGTGACATAGGCTATATATTTCACACAGATGAAGTCATGAGCAACAGCTTGTACTCAATAAGTTGTTAGAGCGCGCGCACACCTTTGACTAAACTATCACACAACTGTTTAGTATCGCTTTGATTCCTATGAGCTTATATGGAGGTGCACATTACTCGATTTTTAGTTGTGCAACTAAACAGTTGAATTGGCTGCGAAACAATCGACAATCGCACAACAGTTGTGCGATAGTTTAGTCAAAGTTGTGCGCCCGCTCTTACTGCTACTAATGGTTCGTTAGCACTTTTATGACATTCACACAAAATAAACATAAATTAGATCACTGTGTTAGGAGACAAAAATAATAAGACTTATTTAATTCTATTAAGCTTCCAGCGGTTTAATCTTAGTTTAAAATGCTATCCTTCAGTTTGTCGTGAGATTAAGAACTTTACTCTTTTCCTGCTTACATTGTGTAAAATATCTTGTTACATTGTTGTTACGGACATAAACGTAAGCTTATGTCGTTAGGGAGTCGGGTTACCGGGAATGCGGCTAGATTGCGTACTGTACGTTTATTTTACAACCCTACGTTGTATGTTCAATGTTTACTGTACCTCTTAAATTGTTACTGTTATATCGTGTTAATGTGTTGAAACAAGAGATTCAGTTCTAATCCAAAGCCGAACCGAAACTGAAAAACCATAAAAAATTGCACATTTTTCGCTTGAACGCATAGGTTCTTAAAACATTATTTTATCTGCGCTGGTATCAAATTTTCTAACTTTAACTTTTTCGTTATCGTTAAAGATATCAGCTCCATGGATATAGTGAATTTCGATTAACGATACCGCTAGTAGAATCGACAAGATTTGCAGGAATGTATAAGTGACAAGCATGTGAATTTTCGAATGTTATTGTCATTTTCAAACATTTTGGACTTTTCGATCAGCGATAGCGATAATCGACTGTTACTTTGTCTATTAAATACCTAGATAATCTCATTCGTACTATATGGATTTATAGATTAAGTGAGTATGACCTTAAAAGTAAAACGTTCGGTTTTAAAAGACCATAAAAGCAGGTAAGCTGGGCCGAGGTGGACCATACAAAGTTGTCGCGCAATCTGTAACGTCGCTAACAACCCTAGTCCCCTAACGGTTATGTCCGCGGCGTTACGACAATGTTTCTTGTATGTAAGAGGGCTTAGGGTTGTCAATTATGAATTTGATTTTTCTTATGTATATTTTTCATTGATTGCGTAACTTCTGAGCAGTGTTATGTTAAGATTTTTTGACACAAAAGTACTATTAAGTATCAATGTTCAAAGAATCTACTGATTTTTATTTATAGAGTGTAGTTTAAAAACTATACACATAAGAGAAAATAATATTGCCAAACCTAAAAGGATACACGTATTGGTAATAACATTTAAGAAGCAATAAAAGGAAAGGTAGCTATTTGATAGCCACTATTACATACCGTATGTACTAATATAGCACGTAGATATACATTTGTTTCGGTAGTGACCAGAAGAAAACTAAATTTCACTACACTAAACTTATAAGATAAGAATAAACATTAAAAAAATGCACATGCTCTTTTCAGAGTCGAATAAATACACGTCAAACAAGTAAAGTCTCTCCACACTGCTCTGTGTTTGTTATCCACAGAGCAAAAAAATAACAGACGAGACGGTCTACTCATTCGGCCTTGTTTATTTCACGCTGGCTGGCGATATTTTTGTTTTAATTAAGTGTGAAATAATCGTTGACACTACGCAGTTGCTGTGTGCTAAAAGAAAAAAAGAAATTAGTTGCGGTCCAATGAGAGTCAAGGATTTTACAATTGCTTTTGTTGCAAAAAATTGTAAGCAAGAAATATGGATAACAAAAGGTATAGTTAATTTTAATAAAATAGCACCATACCCATTAATCGTTTTGTTTTTAAATTATTTTATGGATCTTCTACTTTTTCGTATACTTTTTGCTATATAGCAATATGTTTGCAATTTATGTAAAAAACCATAAAGTGGACATGCAAAACTCTTTACGTTTGAAACGCACGACATTGAAAACACGACATGTATGTATGAAATGTATGGAATGTTGACCGTGCACTATGAACCTGAAAATATTGCATGTCATGGATTATTACTGTTATTTACATTGTTATGTCAAATGCTTTTCGCTACATTAAATTGCAATTAAAACATTGACATGTGCATTACAATAGTGGAAATTAAGGCCACTTCCTCTAGATTCATAGGCCTACAAAGATGCCTTTTGGTTCTTTCTATTAGCATTCCATTAGTGTACAATTCACATATTTAGTCTACGGCTGGCAATAATTGTGTGCAATTTTATCTACCACACGGATGAAAGCAGGTAAATAGCAAAGGTATACTTCCTTTCCTTATAAAGATTGCGAACAAACCCTGATCGATAAGCTATACTCATTAAACAAAATACCGAGCTATAAAAATAATTGAAGCCAACACGACAATTATGCAAATAACCTCTAAAAGTTGCACAGAAGGCCCATCGCCACAAGCTCTCTAATCTCTTGAATGTGCAAAGTTAAGTCGTTGTTAACGTTAAAAGCCAATTCTAGTCAGGAAATATCTTGTGGACGTTTAAAAACGTTTATTTTGTATGTATCTGTTGAAAAAACATTTGTTTTGATCAGATTACCTTTTTTTATTTATTTTCTTTAAATTGAAATGAGAATGACTATTTTGAACCTAATGCAGTTCCACTTCATGTGCCGTACATTAAAATTGCTCTCACAAAAAATCTCATTTTTTGACTTACGACTATTTGCATAGGAGCCATTTGTGAAGTTACATTTATGAAGGTGTGAATGACGGCTTTTAAAAAGCGAAGG
Organism: Papilio memnon; assembly: GCA_003118335.3. NCBI lineage: Eukaryota > Metazoa > Arthropoda > Insecta > Lepidoptera > Papilionidae > Papilio > Papilio memnon. The sequence goes on along the minus strand of LD688954.1, from coordinate 698,234 downwards.
TGATACCTTATCAAAGGCCGGCAACACATTTATACTTCTGGTATTGCATGTCCTTGGGCGTTGATGGCCACTTCGGTGTTTCCCTTTCTCTTATAAAAAAAATAGTGTGCTCCGGAGGGCCACCGATAGGAAGATGACATGTAACAAGGGATCACACGTAAAAACTTTAAATGGTTTCTTTGAGGGAATACCTAAGCGATGTAATTTGGGGAAACCTAATAAGGGGCTTTGCCAACTTCAAGTCGATTCTATACATACCACTTGATAGGGTTACGACATATTATTATTGTTTTAATATAGCTGAAAAAATATTAATCAATACGATGCAAATTGCTCAAATATAAACCTTTTATTAAAAATTGTGTTCTCTACATATTCTACTAAGCTAAGTAATATTTATAAAAGACTAGCTTTCGCCAGCGACTCCGTCCGCGTGGAATTAAAGAAAACAAAAGTAGGTAGCCTATATGTTTTTCCAGACTATCCTCTACATCAATCCCAAATTTCATTAAGATCTGTTCAGTAATTTAGGCTACAAACTCTAACAAACATCCATCTATCCAACTAAACTTTCGCATTTGTAATATTAGTAAGATGTCAAACATAGTCATTAAAAATAAGATATTAACAAATAGGGTTGCATAAAGTTAGGCTTTTATAAAATGTAATCAAGAAAACTTGTTATTTTTAAGTTGTGTGACAACCCTGGGAGCGCGACTATTGATTTTCTCGCGACCTTCTGTCCGTCGGAGCTCTCTAGTCGCGGCACGTACGCTACTAGCGCCGCCCCTTGACTTCACTCGTCTTCATCGATCATAGTAACATTATGACATAAAGGTACAAAGTGGCCCAGTATAACAGAAGTATGAGAGAAATATTAGATCTCCAATCATTTTACTTATGGAAAAAGTTCTTAATTTAGTTCTTTAACCGATCTAAGGGTTGCAAAACGATGATTATTGCTTTAAAAGTGCGTGCACACCTGAAACTAAACTATCGCACAACTGTTTAGTTCTGCTTTGATTTCTATAAGCATATATGAATGTGCGCACACTACTCGATTTTTAGTTGTGCAACTAAACAGTTGAATTGGCGAAACAATTGACAATCGCACAATAGTTTAATCAAAGGTGTGCGTGCTCTTAAAATAATTTTCCGATCGGTGTGGACGATCGTATATTGTTTTCCAGTGTACGAGTGACTAATAATTGAATCGTTTTCAAGCCAAGTTAGACGTAATTTCAATTGCAAGTACGTACGCGTGCACGAGACTTGAGCAGACTGCATTACCTACTGGTGCAACAAATGACTTACAAATAAAGAAAACTATGACGAAAGTGCAAGTTACTGTTTGTTTCTCGTTATTCCGTCTGCATTCAGATTCTTTTGTTTAACTAACGTAGGTTTACACTGCAGACGTGCTAAAATATTCTCGTCGTATTCTGTACGAGCTGCCCGCAAACTTCATTAGCGTGGAATTTTAAAAAAATTGTCGTCTGTAACATTCCCGCGTGCATCTACTTTTTACCAACTACCTTCCAATTAAAGTCCCGTCCAAATCGGTGCACCCGTTCCAGAGATAACGGCCCGGTCGCCATTTTGACAGCGCGGGATTAAAAAAAAGGTAGCCTATAATACGCCCGTCTATGTCAGCTATCCTCCAGTGAAAGTCCCGTTCAAATCAACCCAGTCATTTCGGAGATTACCTGGAACAAACGCGGCTTGCGGACACACAGACAGACAATTTTTTTTTAAATGTGATTTTCGTTATCAGCAACGCAAATACATCTTCCCGAAATCTGGAATTTTCCTTTGATGTTACAAACAGACACTCCAATTTTATTATATGTATAGGTTAATAAACAACATTAAAAAGGTTCTAAATTCCTCTATTTTTCTTACTTCAGATGATATTTATTTGTTACCAGATAATTATGTTTATGATAAATCGATTTTGATATTTTTGTTCCAAAGCTTGCTTACATGAATTTACGGCAGTGGAATCTTACGTTTAACAGTACATTACTCAATGTCTTACACTTAACGTATAGCGAATAGTTTTGAAACAAGTTGCCAACAGTCCATCAGAATATGTGAGTAAGCCCCTTTGTTCAGTTGTACAGGAATTAGCGAATATTCGATTTCTACTCGGTTATAAATAGAAGTCAAATTTATTTTACTATTTTGTATTAAGCCTAAAAATGGATTGATCGTCTTCTAAATTATAGAGAAGGTTTTTCGATTACAATTACGATTCTAAAATAAATTAAATTCAGATTAAATGGATTGAAGAATGTAAATATATACAATCTATACTAATATAATAAAAAGTTACACACACTTCTTTG
>LD688954.1:669287-686689 GCA_003118335.3 Papilio memnon | reverse complement strand
AAAAAAAATCGAGATCCGTCCAGCCGTTGAGCCTGCAAACTCTAACAAACATCCATACATCTAAACTTTCGCATTTATAATATTAGTAAGATTAACTATAGCATTTTATTGTTATATTTTTCTTCTAGTTTCTATGGATACGGTATTAAAAGCGAATCCCATTATAATCGTTATCTGTAATTTTGAAGAAAACATAAGGATATCGTAAAAAACATACAAACGAATTGAGTACCTCCTTCTTTTGGGAAGTCGGTTAAAAAGAACAATCACAGGAATAAGAGATTTCCGTGAAATTAGTTTAAATACCACTGTTGATACGAGTGTATACCTGAAACTAAACTATCGCACAACTATTTAGTCTCGCTTTGATTCCCATGAGCTTATGGAGGTGCACAAACTCGACTTCTTGTGCAATTATACAGTTGAATTGGCTACGAAATCGACAATCGCACAACAGTTGTGCGATAGTTTAGTCAAAGTGCGCACGCTCTAAGAGTTAGAAATAAGTAATCATCTACACTATTATTCAAAGACCCTAATCAATCAACGAGGAAGCCCATTAATATTTGATACAACGATGTTTGAGGCCGACTGATTTACGAATGAATAAGTAAAAATAACTGAGGCTTTTCTATCGATTTTCCATTACTAAAATACGTTTGTTAAACAAGGCTTTTGTAGGTAAAACTAGCTGTTACTCACGACTTATGTTATTCACTGATAACGTAGTTTTTTAATGGTGAAAGAATTTTTGAAATCGTCTCAATAGTTTTTGAGTTATTTTAGTATATACAAAAATATATTTTCCTCTTTATATATTAGTATAGAAATACATCAAATGACTTGTAAAGTTTACACGTTTACAGAGTTAAATGAAACCCGAAAAGTTATGCTTAGCGTTTATTTTCAATACTAACTGTAACCTATATAGTTACTATTAAGTTTAATTAAACAAAAAATAGTTAGTTTACAAAATAAAAATATTATTAAAACTATATTATGAATATGAAATAAGAATAATTAGCTCTTTTCATTAATACATTTTATTCTTTTCTATGGCAACATAAAAATTGTTTATTTCATGACAATACGAAATAGAACACGTTTTTTATACTTAAAAAAAATAAAAAAAAACGTACAGACGAATTGAGTACCTCCTTATTTTGGGAAGTCGATCAAAAATATAAAACCAACGAGTGGGCATCTACTAAATTTTATTACCTAAATTATTATTTTTTTATAAAATAGTAAGTAAAAAACTTAAATAAACCCTTTAGTAAGCAAAATAGATAAAAAACGAGAAATTTTGCCAGTAAACTTCACTCTCAATATACTTTTTTTTGGATTTTAGCGCAATAATCAATGCGGCAAGGGATTTGGCGACGAAGCACATTATAAGAGGCACTCGGCTGCCAACAAGCTACGTCACAGCTCTCTAGACTAGACTAGCTCTCATATGACCTATAATGCTAGCTTAGTACGTTTTTAAATTAACTGCTATAATACATTAAAAGTGTGCACACCTTTGACTAAATTATCGCACAATTGTTGTCTCGCTTTGATTCCTATAAGCTTATATGGAGGCGCACACTACTCGATTTTTAGTTGCGCAACTAAACAGTTGAATGGGCTGCGAAACAATTGACAATCGCACAACTGTTGTGCGATAGTTTAGTCAAAGGTGTGCGCCTTCTCTAACCCTTTTTGGATGCCTGAAGTTTAAGATATTCTTGTTCCAGCCCCTTTTTTCATTTATAATAATACACTGCAAATCTTTAAGTCGTTAAATAGTCGCTAAGGGTTACTCTTAGCGTAAATACATTGGAAATTAAAATAATGGACTTAAGTCTACCATTGTTTACAACTCCTGTGTATAAATAAAAAACTACATTCAATAACAGAGTATTTGAATAATAAAATAATTACTCACTCATAGCGATCGTCTTCGTGACCAGTGTAAACAGTCCAGAAAATACAAAACGACACATAAAAAAAATCAATAAACTCAAGAACGAACGCCAAAGTACTGACTAACTCACCGGCGTTTCTATGAATGAACGAGAATCGAAACAACGGAACACTCAAAAATCACCCCTAACGCCTATTTGGACAGCTACCAAGAATGTATGACTAAGTAGTACTCAATAAAGGTGATATTTCCAACACGGCGCCACCATGTCGCGGCAACTTATGGGAAATCCGTTTTCAAAATGACTCACCACTGAAAACGGCCTGAAAAGTACGTCACTAAGGCGCCACGTGGAAGGCTTCGTCATCAGGGTGACGACCTTCAATGCTTAATTCTAAGTAATCGTTAAGGCTTCAATAGAACTGATGCTTAAGTTAACACGAACATTGATAAAAACTGCGAAAAGAGTAAAGGCTTTAAAGGCAACATTTAAAATAGGACTAAAATACACCAGGCATCAAAATTAAGTACCTAATCCATTAAATTTCTATTCCATTGGGTCGATTGCTTGGCCTATCCAATGGGAAACACCTTTAATTTAAAACATGTAAGCTTCACTATGTTTTAGTTTTTGTCTATTCATGTAAAAACTTTACTTATACAAACAAAAGTATAATAATTAGTGACAGACATACATCTATCTATACTAATATAATAAAACATAAACACACACTTCTTTATTGCCTAAGATGTCAGCAATTACAGCATATTTTTGAATAATTCTTTTTTTTATAAAAAGCCCTACACTTACGTCACGCTTTAGGCTGTATATTTTCACGCCAATAAACTTAAGGGGTAAATGTTTTGGATAAATACCCTAATGTGGGAAAGAGACCATAAGTTGCTGCCAACATCAAGGAAGCAATATTGCCATGGTTTGTCATCATGTCATGTCATTTTGACATTTGCAATTGTTAATTTGACAAATGTAGGTAAACAATAAAATAAAGTTTTTATAATTTCACGCGGATGAAGCCGCATGGGAACAGCTAGTCCATAATATTTTTATTAAATAAATAGGAATTCTAACTGTACTACTTAATTTTGGCGTCAAGTATAACACAATATTCAGTTGGTCTAAAGATTGATTAAAATCAGAGAACATTTTTCATCTTTATTGTAGTAAATGAACATGAAATACATAAAATGGGTCAATTAAAATGAGTACTCGATGTACTAGACGTGCAGTACGCATGACCCAAAGTCCCAGATCAATAAATCAAGTGAACCCCGTGCGTTCGTGAGGTAGGTCGGAGTGTACGTTTAAAATTGGCAAATTCAGTGTTTATTGCTTTCAATACAGGTAGTTTATCTCTAGGAGTTAGTTTTTTAAGAAGGGATGAATCGCATGTAACAAGAAGGACGTTAGTTATGAATGTGGAGGTACATCGGTAGAGGTGGACCTAGAAAGAGATGGATGGATTGCGTGAAACATGATCAAGAAGGGAGTGATGACTGAGATGACGGATGACAGAGTTATTTGGAGGACGGAAACCCGGTGCGCCCTACGGGAGTAGGATAAGGAGGAGGAGATGGATGGAGTAATTATATATTTTAAAAGTATAAATACATTTTAAAATTAAAGATAGCGGGCTTTATCTGGTTTTTATCTATCTGATTTGTTCTGTAAAGGGCAAGGAACCTTTTTTTTCCTTACACTTATAGTTAGTGAAATTTTTTCTCTGTCATATTAATATTATAAATGCGAAAGTTTAGATGGATGGATGTTAGAGTTTGTAGCCTAAGTGGCTGAACCTAATCGATGAAATTTGGTATAAATGTAGAGGATCTGGAAGAACACATAGGCTTACTCACTTTTGTTTTTTTTTGATTCCACGCGGACGGAGTCGCGGGCGAAAGCTAATATTTCATAAATCAATTATTGACTATAATTCAGTTACAATATTCTTTTGTCCATTTCTTTGTCAAATTATTTTTTAAATTCACAATATACAAAACGTAATATTCAGGAAATCTCCCCAAGTCAGATAGATATTGAATTTTTAATACAAACAGTATCCCGTTGCTTTCCTGCTTATTAATTATTTAATTTGTAAGGAGCGCCTTCACACCTCCGTGATTCACAATTGAAATATTTTGGAGGGAAGCTCGAAATGGCGGGAAATAAATTAGGCGGCCATGTTTGATAAGGGAATGGTTTTTTAACATGTCAACAAGATTTATTGGTGTTTTAAACGTGTGGTTATGACTTTAAGTACAAGTTTAAACATTGATTACTAAATTAAATGAGTATTAAGTAGTCTTTTAGTTTAGCGAGCATTTTGAGAGGTTATTTTCTAAGTTTACGTAACTTACAAAAAAAATAGTTAAATAAACAATTGGACAAAAACACTATTAGATCACGTCAGGCGCCATTTTTAAATAAGACAATATGATTTTTATCTGTTTTTTAAAGAAAAAATTAAAAACAACGAAAATATTTCTCATCATTGCGTTGAAACTACAAAAAATTCGGAGAAGTTGATAATATTATCCTACATTAGACGCAAATTCCGACTAAATTAAGAAGAGTTAGTAATGTCTAGACATGAACTGAATCATTCTGAACATGCTTCGATAAATAACATAATCTATCTAATATGTTGGCATATTATAAATTACATTTTTTTTCTCGTTCTTAACCAATTCCAAGTTTATATTCCTTGGGTAGAAAACGTCAATACTGTTTTTTACTTTTTATAGATAAATCTTATACTTTTTTATTATCTTTCTCTTTAAATATGAATAAATAGATACTTTAGTACTTATTAAATAAATAACACCGATTTATTGTACCATGACACCTTTTTAACAGTGGTAGAGCCCGCTTTAACATCTTAGCACTGTAGGGTCGGCTCGCCCCCAGCAATACCACGACCACGATGAGTGTGGTGCCGGAGGCCCAACTTTAGTCCCTTTCCCGTTCCACCCATTTCTTATAAGGAATGGTTTGGATAGGAAAGTGGATTTGACGGTGGAGGAGACGCATAGGAAGGGGAAATATCCTCTTTATGTGCGTCTCCTCCTCCGACGATTTAGGGTAGGAAACGCATCTGCAATTGCGAATGTCTATGGGCAGCGGTCGCTTCGCCATTTCAGCGGATTTAGGTGGCCGCTTACTCGTTTGCCACCTAATCGTATAAAAAAAAATTCTTATGACACCTCGGGGAAGACATTGAACCTATAGACACGCTCTAAAATCGACCAACTTGTTTTGACTATGCATGTCCGCAAAAATAAGCACTAAAGAAGAAATTAAAAACCTACTGAAGGTCATATGTAAGTTCTACATATAACGATTAAATTAATACTTGAACATCTACTGCACGCACTGCGTGACGCGACCTCCGTGTCAATTACAGCAATTTGTACTTAATCCATTGCCGGTCTGATAACATCGGACAAATACACACAATACAAATACAGTAATGGACTGTGCTTATAGTGTTCTACTTTTGAATACATGATTATAGTCGCGATGTACCAATCTATACTAATATTATAAAGAAGAAAGATTTGTATTTTTGTATGTATTGAAATAACCCAAAAAATACTGGGCCGATTTTAAAATTTCTTTCACCGTTAGAAAGGTAATTTATCTGTGAGTAAAATAGGCTATTTTCACAGGGGCGAAATCGCGAGCAACAGCTAGTTCGAGATATCGATAGAGTACAAAAAAGGTCTCTTGTAAAATTGTGAAACTAAGTCAATAACTGTATTATTGCCAAATATTTATTTCTACGGCCCAATAATGAATTTTTTTTTCTTGTTTTGGCCGTTTACCAGCAATTATTCAGCAATTGTTTTCTAGCAACTGTTATGTATGATTTCATGTGTATTAAATCCTGGACGTTACTTAGGGAAACTAAAGAAATGTTAGGGTTCAAAGTAAATCGATCAAAAACAATCGAACCGTCAGACCACAGACCGGTACGGCTGTACTAAATAATATACTAATTTAATGACAGGCTGGTACATATCGATCGGGGGGGGGAGGTAGCCGGGCACGCCATCGCTATCGGCAGACATCTTGGCGCCGCAACCCCCTACCACCCATCTACCCCCGCGCCCTACACAGACGAGCGGTGCATATGCTAAACTAGCTGTTCCCGTGCGGCTTCATCCGCGTGAAATTATAAAAACTTTATTTCATTGTTTACCTACATTTGTCAAATTCTCAATTGCAATGTCAAAATGACATGACATGATGGACAAACCATGGCAATCTTGCTTCCTTGATGTTGGCAGCAACTTACGGTCTCTTTCCCACATTAGGGTTTTTATACACAATACTTACCCCCTAAGTTTAATGGCGTGAAAATATATAGCCTAAAGCGTGACGTAAGTGTAGGGCTTTTTATTAAAAAAACAATTATTCAAAAATATGCTGTAATTGCTGACATTTTTGGCAACAAAGAAGTGTGTGTTTACGCTTTATTATATTAGTATAGAAGTATAGATAAGGCCGACTACAGACTTAGGAACTTTACGGATGCATAAGGCTTGAAAATTACGAACTATAAAAAGTGTTGAGAATTAATGTCGCTCACTTCCATCATCAACTTGCCCTTGTCCCTAAAAAGGGTCGGCACAGTATGAGCTGCTCTTCCATACATTTCTAATGTCGCTCATTCCGAAGTGACGATAATGAAATATGAAGCCGAATGTTTACTTCGAATTAGTGACCGAGACTTACAGACTTTGATTGAAAACGGTCTTTGTGCTGCTAAATAAGGCTGCTTACAGACTGACCAACTGTTTATAATGCATATCATTGTATAAAGTCGCATACAAACATGGAGTGAACAGTAACCTAATTTTGTTTAAAAGTCGTTTGTACACTGCCTAATCCTTGAACATCTGAACGCTTATAGAAGGCAGGTAATACAAAGGGCATGTTTATTTGAAGAACGACTCGCTCGTAAAAATATAACGTAAGTACGATTATGTTATTATACAATTTATTAAGGTTGTGTATGCACAGATTCAATATTTAATAAGTATTTTAAGGGAAATAATTGCAATAAGAATATTAAGTATACTTCAACTTGTGCTTAACTCATTAAATAAAACATTTCACGCCTCCACTATTGGGTCCACTTGCTTATTATCCACTCATTTGGACCGCATACAAAGGGTTAAACTGATCCAAAAGGACCTAGTTGATGCCAAACACCTAGGATCTATTTTCTTGGGGGAACAATCATCTAGATCTAAAAATTCCACCTGGATCATTCAGGCAGTACCGGTATTAACATTACAAGACCCGTGGGCGAGTTTTCTGAGTATAGAATTCTCTGACTTCGGCGCCTCTTTGTGTTCAGGGCCTTAGCTGGCTATAAAACTTGCCGCTATGTTCCAACGCTTCTTATTTTCATCGAAAGTATGTAATAAGCGTACATTACCTAGAAAACTGGCTTCATCATCGATGTGGTCGTGCAGCGCTTGCATGACGAGAGCGGCGAGGAGCGAGGGGCGCGGCGGCAGCGGCAGCGGGGGCGCCAAGCCGCGCAGGCTGACCGGCGCGGCGGACCACACGGCGCCGCACAGCATGCCCTACTGCCCTACTGCCGCGGCATACCGCTTCACGGTCCACTGGCAACACATAAACATGATAGTAAGGAGATCCAGCTAGGAGAGAACACCAGGGAAGGACCAAGATTAGCTTGAGGTAAACACGTTTAAAGCGCCAGAGATTTTTCTTTCAGTTCCTGCGGTACCAGGTGTAGCACACCTGTATATATGATACGAGATACATACCAGGTGTTTTAGAGCTGGTTTCTCATTCAACGTGTTAACAGTAGAACTAAAAGGTTATCATGGAATCAGGAAATAATAATCTACAATAATGTAAACTCCATATTTTCTATTGGTTCTGGCTGATCATTGCAGTAAAAATATTAACAAGAATAACCACAGTTAGTACTGGTCTTTGTCTTCCGCTTGCTAAAATACCAGTTACAGTCAATAGTAATCTTTAGAAACAAGTTCCGATTGAAATCCAAGAAGGAACTTCTAACTCTACCACTTTAACGTTACGCTCTCAGTCTGTGCCGGATCCTGTAGCACTCTCAAAGCACGGCTTCGGTACTTCAACTCAAAGCGTTCACGATAAGTGGTCGCAAACGATGCAAATTTGCAGGCGGCTCATTTTTAGAGCACGGGGTCGAGAAATTATAACGACTTGTGCTTAAATTAAGTCGTTTTAAATTGAGAACACGCGGGTATGTTTAGAGTTTTACCTGAGTTTGGGTATTTTTGGATTAATTTCCATGTTTTAACGAGTTTATATGATAAAGGGCACTATATTAGCTAGTGTTTGTAGGTCAATATTTTCGTAATTAAAAATTCTTGCCACTTATCTCTATGGAAATTTAGTTTTTTCTGCCTTTCGACTTCAAGTCATATGTAAAATATAAATTTATCTTGGTAACATGGTAATGTCAGTGTGAAGCTCAAGGTTCGAGCCCGGGGCGGTTCACCTTGAGGGTGAATTTGCACGGACCAGCGGATATTCTAAATGGAGAGTGCCACTTGTTAAATGTCAAGTGTCTTTACATGAAGAATTTATTCATTTGTCGCGATATCGCGGGTTGATATAAAAAAAACTACAGCGTTCTTTATTGCCTTATAGGAAGCAACTCCCGAAATGGCTCTAGGTACGTACGTAAGTGTACGATATCGTAAATTCTTAAGAATGCAGAAAGTGGTAAAACCAGTAAAATTTTGAAGAGTCTATGAGACGAAAGAACTTTAGTAATCTCTGACTTCTTCGTTTCTGGTATATCCCTCTAGGTGGACTAAGGACTTGTGCGCATGTCGGGAATTCGTTGGACGCGGAAGGTGGAAGACAGAAATCTGGCGAAGGTATAAAGGCAAAGGCCTGATGATGATGAAATAATATAAAATTGAAGAATAGAAATTGTTTTAAACAGTACTAGTGACAATAAATTCGTAAGTAACTCAAGTGTACGTAAACAAAGCAATGAATGACTACGAGTCATTCGTTCACTAAATCGTAGTGACCGCACCGTTCTTCACGGTGACGTATTCGGGTCTCACCGACTTTACGATATGGTAGGTAATTAAATCTACAAGCAATTAACCAAACAGGTATCATACAATAATAAACTTTCTTAGCCTAATTTTAAAGTCCATTTCAGTCTTTTGTCCGAGATACTTCGAAGGCTTTGTTTCCCTAAAGAAGCTTTTATAACAATGTATTGTTCGAGTTTACTCGGTCTTTTGTTCGTAAGTTGAGATTTTAAGTTTGTGTTGACTTTAGCTCTATAGTTTCTTAATATCTAATGACAATAAGAAATGATTCTTCAACTATGATATCAAATAATTGGATCTTGCCATAGGCTTTGCCAGATGATGTCTTAGGTAGAGGGGAGCATTTGTTTTTCATCTTATTTCTTACTAATATCATAAAGCGATAGTTCAGATGGATGTATGTTAGAGTTTGTAGCCTAAACTACTGACCGGATCTTGATGAAATTTGACATGGATGTAGAGCAGTCCGGAAGAACACATAGGCTACTTGCTTTTGCTTTTTTTAATTACATTAGAGCAAATGAGCGCAAATAAATAACTCTAAATGTGGCATCATTTATTTGTATTTGTTAAAAGAATATATTTCATATTGTATAGAATTGAATATATTTTCTGAACTAACCTAATTAGTTCGGTTACGTTATAAATGTATTTTTCTTTACTAAACATTAATTGAAAACATTATTAACATTTTAAATGACTGTTAAATAGCGATGCTACGTAATAAAGACGTTGGCTTCGCGCAAATTGTTCATAAATTCGTTGCGCGGGAAGATTCCCTCCAATTTGCTTAATGACCACCATCTTTTATCATTTTGGCGGTATTAAAATTTATTGGCCAGCTTCTAGGTTTTTACGGAAGCTTGCTGGTTTAACGTCTGTTTTCCTGTATGAGCAAATATTGGATCTATTTGAGAAAATATAGGACTCTTAGTTCAAGATTACTCACATTAATTTTTGACTAAATTCACAAGGGTGTTATGGGCTCTCAATATCAATGAATCTTTAGTAAGAAATGCGCAGATAGATAGTTTAGTTTCATGTGCGCGCACGCTCTTAGTGCTCATTAACCGACTTCAAAAAAAGGAGGAGGTTCTCAATTCGTCTGTATGTTTTTTTTTTTTTAAGGTGAAGTCGACACGTATTATCGTTACTTTGAGTACGTTTATTGCCCCGACTGACAGCTACATGTTTGTCAATTCCTGTAGCCTTCTGTACACACGCACACACAACCGGGTACTGAAGTACCAGTGAGTCCATATAATAGGACTGGCGTTGCAACTGGCCAAGTGTAAACTTCGCATGGAAGTTTTTTTGATTCGATGTTCCATTCTCAAATGTGATTCACAAATAAATATGCCAATGTCTGGATGTTGCAGGAATTCGATCAGTTATGTACCTAACACTCGACCTACTTACTACCATATTGCTGTTTGACATTACCGTTAGTAATGGATTGACTCGGCATGTAGTAGTTAAAGTGGCAACCTAGTCAATATAAGCTTTGACTACAAATACTGTTTGCAAATTAAATTCAGCATACATATTTAGTAACAAATTGTAGTTTTTATATCCAGTACACTAAGTACAATGTACATTTAAAATGGTACCTCTGCAATACATTTGAATAATATATGAATCAGTTTTCTTTCAAAACTACAACAATGAAACCCTATCTTTTCATGCCTCTCACACATTTCAACGAATTCCGTCCAAACAATATCGTGACCTAAAAATAACACAAAAGGTATTGTAACTTTACCCAGATATTTTAATGTTAGCTTAATAATGTAGAGTAAGTTGCGATATATTCTTGTACAGTCGAGGTAATCCGCAGTTACAGAAATATTGCCTTCCTTCTTACACAAACTCCTCTTCTTACAAGCAATTGCGCACGTGAGATAGCAATAAGAAATCAATTAGAAGTGTACCAATGACTGACCTTTTTTCGCACAGATAGAAAAGCTGCGTCTATATTATACTAGATATTGTTTGCGTCGTCTTAATGTGAACAAAACGTTCAAACGATTATAGTCTTTAAAGTGTAACACCACCAGATTCCTTGAGTGTACATTACGACTAACTTGACGTAAAATGCTTATTCAAATAAACGTGTATAAGTTACAAATGGAGTTAAAGAGAAATGCGTGAAGAATGACGTCATTATCGAGAAAGATTTTACCTAAAGATTATTGGATTGTACCTAGAAAAAGAGTAATTAAAACCTATACAATAGATTGATAGGTGTAGTACATCCCCTTCTCTTTTCCTAATCATAATAAGGACAGGGACAGCATTAAATGTTGGGTTTCGGAACGCACAATAATTTGTACGCGGATTGACTTCCACTTGCCTCTCTGTGAGATCGTATTCTTTGTCGAGAGAATAATTGCTGCAGCACCTAATCTAACTACATACAAAGTATGAAAGCTACAAATTACTCAAAACATATTCCAGTATAACCTAAAAACATCTTACGTCAAACGAAAACGTACGTTTACGTAAAACAAAAGATAATTAGAGAAATCTCTTGAGTTTCTTTCATAATAGTCATCAGATTTTGAACTAAATAGTTGTTATAATCATATTAATATTATAAATGTGAAAGTTTAGATGGATGGATGTTTGTTAGAGTTTGCAGCCAAAACGGCAGAACGGATTTCGATGAAATTTGGTATAGACGTAGAGGATAGTCTGGAATAACACATAGGCTAATAATTTCTGTTTTATATAATTCCAGGCGGACGGAGTCGCGGGCGAAAGCTAGTTCGTAATAAAAAACAAACAGCCAATTAGGTTAATTAAATTACTAAAATACAATTAGGACAATATTCTCATTCTAAAAACGCAATTAAATCACTGTCATAGAATAAAAGAAGAATTATTGCGTAAACATAGATTAAATATTACCTATAGTTATGAAGTGTTACGTATTACATATGTAGATGTAACCTATAACATGAAAATAATTGAAAATCAATAAACGATATTACGAATGTAAATAAAACCACTTTATTATAAAATGCAGTTTTAGTTTTAATATAAGTATATGGTTAACTTCTTACCTATCGTCTACAGTGTCAACTTTCACAATCTTGTAGCGAAGAAAAATATTACGTAAGTATTGAAAAATGTTAATATTATTTTAGTAATTATTTTTGTGTTTATCACGACACTTTTACACTTTATATTGGTTAAATTTAACACGAGAAATAAGGAGTTTTTGTAGAGAATTAGTGAATAAATGCTTGTAAAATGGAGTCGATGTCCCTTAGTATTAGGGTTGTGAGGGGCGGCATCGCGCATGCGTGTATTTCGCACCCTCATTATTTTTTTTCGTTCGAAAATTGTAAGAACGCAATTCAACTTTTATGATTCTGCTATATTACTGAACTTTATTTATTGTTTAATATTTTTCATTAAATAAATTAATAAAATATAATTAAGATTTTCCATGAATACTAACCTTGGGTTTTACACCACACCCTGACTTAAAGCCTCACTGTTTTTACCCTGCCTTTGGGGTGATGTGAAAAGTATAATTTTTTGATCAGTGGCGCCCAATTTTGTTCAGCGCCCTGGGCGGTTGCCCAACTGCGCCCTAACCTAACACTGGTGCTACCTGGTCTAAATAGCACCGTTATTCCCATATTCAAAGAAAATACAGAAGAGAGGGGTGTCAATGACAGTTATCTTTTGTTCAGTATGTACTGTTCTTCCATACCTCTCTATCAGCCACACAGAAGACAGGCGTAAAGCGGGAGCAATTCCGCGTTTCGTCTGATGAGTCTGGTGCCGGAGGCCCAACTTTAGTCCATTTCCCGTTCCACCCTATTCTTATAAGGAAAGGATTGGATGGGAAAGTGGATTTGACGGTGCAGGAGACGCATAGGAAGGGGAAATGTCCTCTTTATGTGCGTCTCCTCCTCCGTCGATTTAGGGTAGGCAACGAACGCATCTGCAATTGCGGATGTCTATGGGCAGCGGTCGCTTCGCTATTTCGGCGGATTTAGGTGGCCGCTTGCCACCTTATGGTATAAAAAAAATGTCTGAATTCACCCCCTTAAGCATATCCACTTTCACACAATTCATCCATACATCCACATTCCTTCGATCTTCTACCTTTGTAGCCATACAAATTCAATCTCCATACTTGTTTATGTGATCTTTCGAAGCTAACCTTTTGTTTCTCAATTTCTCGATCTCATCTTAACATATGCATCTCAACAACATGTAATCTCCTTTCATCCAAAACTTAAAAAAATAAGATGATTTCTTTTTATGCAGATATTTCGCTAGTGAAAACTTCAGGTACAAGGCTTTGGCCATTTACTTATAAAAAATTTGTAAGTGTCCTGCTTTAAATAATCTCGTAGAGTTACGGAATATCAAATGCCATTTTTTAAACTGCAAACTGCATATTAATTGATAAATAATTCAAGTCTAGTTTAATGGTTTAGGGCCTATCCCACCACTGGCTGATAGAGGCTCAGATAGATTAAAAATGACAGGAACAAAATCCGATATGTCCATCACATATTTTACACGTTCGATTGTTATTAGACAATTTACAATTTGGCGGGACAGGCCCTTTTTTAGAACGCGCACACCTTTGACTGGACTATCGCGCAACTGTTTAATCTCGCTTTGATTCCTGAGCTTATATGGAAGTGCGCACACTACACGATTTTTAGTTGTGCAAACAGTTGCATTGGCTGCGAAACAATCGACAATCGAACAACAGCGTGCGATAGTTTAGTCAAAGGTGTACGATCTCTCTTTCAGGGTATAAGGTAAAAATAAAACGCACAAAGAAAAACTACATGAATAAAATTTTTTATTTCACATTTTTGAAATATAGTTACACAATAGTAGTCTTTAATAAAATATTACTATGCTATAGTTTGCAACAACACTCAAAAATACATTGCTCTTAACGTATCGTATATCTCTATAGTTTAATGTAACTTCGATTTAACTGCATTGTTTAAACTAAATTCATCTCTATGTCACTAAATATTAACCTAATTATACGCGGATTCCCCTGGATTCCTGGAAAAATAACAATTATTAGTACTATGCACTTGCATGCAATCGAAAAATATAAAATAGACTCATTAAGTATTTTGAAAACCTTAAATACCTTTTACCTTCCTATAGGTAACTCAAAAACTTCAGTCACTTGATTAAATATGAGATCATAAACTTGTTGATAAGCATTCTCTTTGGAAAAAAATACCACAAAACCCTTCCTCGCATGATCTTTGGCCAGCCCCCCTTTAAATCAAATAGGCTACTTACATATGTAGATATAGTTAAATATTAGGTCTATGGAAGAAGGTACAGTAAGACCTCTATTGACTTTCAAGAGTTAAAGTTAATATAAATTGTACGTACCTATCTTAGCACCTTTAATTATTTGGTCATCCCCTGTTTAGCTCGTCGTTCCCACTCCGCTCTCATCTGCAAAATACCCTTAAACTGCGGCGACGCGTCCGCCTCTCCCGTGCCCAATCTCTCCTCACTCTCCACTCTCTCTTTCCCGCTCTCACCTTCTATCACAGAACTCTCTCTTCTCTCTTTCTCCACCGACAATCTGAATTCATCTTTCCTCTGCCAAGGACGCTTCGTCAATGTATCCGCTTTGTAAGCCATCACTTCACTCTTTACCATGTCTCTGTCATTCGAAGGGTCAGGGAATGTTCTATTCCTTAGTCTCTTTTCTGGAGTAGAATCTGATACTTCTTTTTTATATTTATTTATTTCGTTTCTATAAACAGGTGCGCTTTCACGTTTTACGTTAGATACGCTATGTATACTAACGCTTCTTTGATAATGTACACCAAATTGACTGACCCTAGCCGCGATGTCTACTAATTTGTTCTCTGTTTGGTCTTTTCCGTCATTCTCTTTGTCACTATCTCTAGATTTTATGGATGCGTTAAATTCATTTTTAAGTATTTTGGATTTTGTATTGTCATCTTTCTTGTCTTTGGTGTCAGCGATCTCTTGAGCTATAGAATCCGCTTCAGAATCTTTGATTTTTAGAGATCGTCTCGCGAAAACTTTCATCAACTCCGGTTCGTCGTCGTTCCTTCTATCTCGTGTTTCTTTACCAATTACTGGTTTCTTTCTATACACTATTGTTTCTTCCTGTCTATCGATTTTGTTTTCATTACTGTCGAAACTTTGGATAGAACTTTTGCTTCCGAAACTGGAATGTGATTTTTGGTCAATAGATATGTTGTCGTATATCTTTTCGATGCTCCCTTCTGTGCTTAGCGAGTTTGTTCTAGTTTTTTCTGGTTTGTCTTGATGATCAACACTTACAGCTTTTCTTTTAAAAAAGTTTCGTGGCGTAGAAGGACTGCCCGCTTGAGTTGTTTGTATATTCTTTCCAATTTTATCAGCTACTTGAGTGTTTTCTATGTCAATTTTGATAGGTTCTTTTTCGAGGGTGTTTAGTACTTTTGTTTCTGTTATTGGAAATGTGTCTATATCTTGTTCTTTATCTTGTTGTGGTATTTCCTTCTTTGGTGTTATATTAGCGGTTAAAACAACATTTGTTATCGGTTTTGCGTCAACTTTGTTTAATTGAATGTTGAGAAACTCCGGAACACCGGGTTTGGTAGGCTTTTGCAATTTTTCATCGCTTTTGTTAATCTTTGTTTCCATGTTTTTGACTGCCACCGGAGTTGATTCTCTATTGACGTGAGTCACAGAGATAAAATTTTCTGAATCATATTTGGTTTCTATTTGAGTGATTTTTTCTGTCTGACTCAAAGCACTTTCGATTGATATTGTTTTTCTTCTGTCATCCACTGTTTTCTCCGGACTGCTTTTAACGCTGTCTAAGGAATTGGATTTGAGTATTGTAGGTGCTATTATAGGTTTGGGAGAACTGATTATGTCGTCAATTTTTGCTTCAATTTGTGATATATCACTGTCACGTTTATGTGAGTCTAGAGTTATATGAATACTGTTAGTGAATAGTTTCCTATCATCTTCAGCTTTGAGACTATCGAGATAGCTACTATCTGTACTTTGCAAGCTATCGTAGTTCGTTTCAGAGTTTGATTGGACGATGTTATAGTTTCTCGCGGATACTCTTTTAGAGTAATCGTGTCTGTCGACATTCCTTCTGTAATTCACTTCCCAGCTCTCCAACAAAGGTTCGGATATACCGACGATAGCGGGGAGACTCGGCATTTGGTTCTCTTGTGAACTAATAGAAGTCGATTCGGACGCGTAACGGAAACTATGCGACTTTCCAATACTGCTCCTACTCTCGTATTCATCTCCTAAAGATCTCATACCAGAGGTAACGTAGGATTCCTCAGTTTTAGTAGCGTATTGTACTTCACGTTCAATCTTCTCCCGATATTCGACGTTTTCTGACGATCGCGTAGTTTTCTTAACGTTTTCTGATGATTGACTTATTTTTGTCTGGGGCTGTGATACTACGATGCTGGGGTTGAAATAGGGTAGATTCTTAGGCATGCTTCCACTATGGAATGTGTACTCGGGGTTGTTTTTCATCCTCATCGCTCTTAAGGGAGGCTCTTCGTCGGATATTTCTAGCGAAGGGGATAATGCTTCTTCTTGGGATTGGTTGATTTCATTATTAATGAAAGCTTTGGATGAGAATGGATCCATTAGGCGTTGGACTGATACTGGTCTTTTAGTTTTATCCAGGTTTAGATTGAAGGATTCCCTTTTATCATCTATAGCTTCTCTTGATGTGGAACGTTTTCTTTCTACCTTTTCGGTGAAATCTTCTCTTCTACTAAAGCGACTCTTCATTTCGAGGTTCAACATAGTGTCGGTTTCCTCTGCTATTTTGAGATCAGTAATGTACTCAATGCCAGACACTTTGGTTGCACTGTAGGCGTCTTTATACCCATCTTGTACGTAGCCACCTTGTTTGTCCATACGCTTGTGTTGTTGGTTAGCGAAGGCCTTTTGTCCCGCAGATTTATATGACCTCTCCATCGGAACAGGTTTGTACACTTGTGGCTCAGGGTGAAATTCAAGCTCAGGCACTGTAGTTCTAGATTTTTCTGTTTTCGATTTCTTCACTTCTTGACATTCTCCATCTGTTTGGTCTTTCTTCGATTTCTTCCCGCTCTTCCTTAATAACAGTCTACTGAAGAAGGATTCTTCTTTTTTACATTTAATGACTTCGTTTTCTATTTTCTTTTCAGATTTCGATTTCTTTTCGTGGCAAGTTTCTTCGGCGTATTTCTTATCTAGGCGGTACTTAGAACGATCTTCTGTATAAGTGTGTATTGGAGAGTCTCCATGGGGTTTTGAAGATTCTCTTAGCGGTTGTTCTTGAGTGCTGGATTTGCTCCTCTTGATGGAAGACCGGGGCGTG
>LD688954.1:652394-669028 GCA_003118335.3 Papilio memnon | reverse complement strand
GCGTGCGTTATATTGGTATGAAATGCTTACTCGGGAAAAACATGTATTGTGCGGTGTTTACACCGTACACTAGTTGAAAAATAAACTCGAATGATATTAGTTGAATCACACTTTTTTGTCATTGTGCACTATTAATTTTATTGTATACTAGCTTTCGCCCGCGACTCCGTTCGCGTGAAATAAAAAAAAACAAAAGCAAGTAGCCTATGTGTTCTTCCAGACTATCCTGTACATCTATGCCAAATTTCATCGAGATCCGTTCAGCCGTTTAGGCTACAAACTCTAACAAACATCCATTTATCCATCCATCCATCCATCCATCCATCCATCCATCCATCTAAACTTTCGCGTTTATAATATTAGTATAAGATTTTTTCTATGTTTTAACCTAGTGGGCTTTAAATGTTTTTACCCTTTTAAAATATTACAGTAATACTAACCAGTAACAACTCCTGCGTGTATTGCGACCTCAGGAGTAGTGCTTCGTATCATTTCTTCGTTCAGTTCGGGCGTTATCGGCAGCGCGGTCGCGCCCATCTGTAAACAAGATTAAAATTTTCGTCAACAGATGTCGCTGGCAACTTTTCAAGTGATAAAACAATAAATGCAGGTTTAAATAATTGAATAAAACGTGTGTTTACTAATGACTGTTTCTCAGATACTTTTAACTATCCATTCGTGTTTTTGATTAGATAACTAGAGTTTCACTCCATTGAAACTTAGTTAACTAATGAAGAAATATATGGAATTTTTAGCAACCCAGAATAAATAGAATATTTTGTTTTTTTTTGTTTCTTTGTAGTAAATTTAATTACCGGGTTCGTCTTCTTTCTCCGAGGCGCGCCGTGCGTACGTCGCGGGCGCACCGCCATCTTGTGGCGCGCGGCTGAATGCGACAGTGGCGCCACGCCCGGCGGCGGCTCCGATACATCTGAAATTATTATAACAAATGTACTGTAATAACTTGGTAAATACAAACATAATTACTGTCTCATTCAGATAACAACAGTTGCGGAAAACATAATGTTTTACTTGGAGAAAAATTATTTTGTTTCTTGTAAGGAAACAAACCACACTTGTTTTTACAAATAACGTACCACGTAGTTGTGCAAATCCATACAAAACGTTCAAAAGACTAACTATTAAGGTGGAAAACCTCCAGACACCCTAACTATACACCAAAAACTAGCTGTTGCTTGCGACTTCGCCCGCATGAAATTAAAAAAATAGCCTATGTTACTCACTGATATCGTAGCTTTTTAAGGGTGAAAGATATCTTAAATCGGAAAAAGATACTAGAGAGAAACACCCTGCTTCCATAAAGTTCTTGATAGCATTTGCCATTCATCAAAGAGAACACAGAAGTGACAGTCTACTTACTGTAGAGGTCAGAGTGATCGCTGCGTGAGGAATGGTCTTGAGACGGATGATGTCCACTGCTACTATCCTCATCCATCTCCGAAGATCCGACGCTGAGCAGTGAACCGTCGCTACATGATGACTGGGAGATACCCGCATGGTGCCGCTGAAACAAACATATACATTCTGTAAGAGTGATAGAGATAGACGATACAGGGATTTTGGGAACAAACGTCTGTCTCTTGACTCCACATAGAGTGGGATAGGGACAGATAGATATAATAAATGCGTAAAAACCAAAACGAAACTTTGATAGTTTTTAGGTTTCAAAAACCACAGATTTTTTTGTTTTATAATGTTTTTTTTAACTATAGATGCTTGTAAAATAACTATCATTTTATTGTAATAATTTTACGCAATTGTTAAGAACAATTGTTTACCGTTTTCAGTAACACGTACTATAAACAAATAGACATGTAGATAATTGTGTAAAATTATGTGAAACTGTGAAAAATAATGTTATTTCGTATTATAATAAAATGTAATAAGTAACAATAAGTTAATATTTGTTACAAGTCATATGAGATCTTTACTTAAAGTGTAACAATGACTTAGTTGAAGAATTAAATTGTTATTTAAAATAATTATTTTCTTAATAGACCTCTAAGATACGAAATGAGTATATTAGAGGAAGTTTGAGAGTAGCCCCAGTGGTTGAGATGTTATGAGAACGGATGAATCGCATGTAACAAGAAGGACGTTAGTTATGAGTGAGGAAGTACACCGGTAGAGGTAGACTTAGAAAGAGATGGATTGCGTGAAAGGTGACATGGTCAAGAAGAGAGTGTTGGCTTAGATGACGGATGACAGAGTTATTTGGAGGACGAAAACCCGGTGCGCCCTACGGGAGTAGGATAAGGTGGGAGAGATGATTAATAGACCAATCTCTTGCAATAAAAACTAAATGACTGTAAAATTTTATTGATGCCATTAAAACGTTAAATATCGTTATAATAAACAGAATATGAAATACATCTTGTGATATAAAACATAAAATATCAGTACAAATATCTTAGGACAATTTCCTCGTAGATAAGAACGATATGCAAATGTCAATCATACAAGATAAAAATGTAAAGCAAACCGGCTGATATTAAATTGTTCAAAAATATAGGAATCAAAGATAGCTTAGATTTCCACTACTGTTATAACAGTAGAACTCCATTGCTGTAACACTTTCGATTTTTTTTCATGATCAGCAGTTATCAGGCACTCTATATTAGAGATTGTTAGAGTGGGCCTTTGAATAAACTATCGCACATTGTGCGATTGTTTCGCAGCCAATTTAATTGTGTTTGCACAACTAAATCGAGTGTAATATTAGCTCATAGGAATCAAAGCGAGACTAAACAGTTGTGCGATAGTTTTTCAGGTTAAGGTAAAATTGACCAAGGATATCGCCAGCTGATGATATACGCTCGGGGGATCGATAATCAAGGCCCACCCTTACTAGGAGTAAAAAAAAACCAAAGAGATTGCTTACATGAATAACTAACAAGTCACATTTGAGTTATTTACAGGAGTCCTTAGGAATTGTAGGAACCTTAATGTTTTGATGTCATTTATATCACAATTTACGCCACACTAAGGGCAGCTGCAGCTGGCAACACTCATCATGATATATTACTCCATAATCATACTAATGTTATAAATGCGAAAGCTTAGATGGATGGATGGATGTTTGTTAGTTTGTAGCCTTAACGGCTGAGCGGATTTTGATGTAATTTGGTATAGATGTAGTGGATAGTCTGGAAGAACACAGGCGACTTACTTTTGTTTTTTAAAGATAGTTTTAAATTGCTTAATTCTCTATTTAATTCGATTAACATCACTAGTGACAACCTTGTTATCGATAAACAAACCTTAATATTGGCACTGATCTGCCTCCGTCGTGGTGGTCGACGTACGGGCACCTCGCCTGCGGTCTGCACGTAGAGCATCATATTTCATCGATAACTAACGTTAGTTCACGCACAACACTAGTACACACGCATTCTTTGTCTATAATGCTTCACATTTTTATCACTAATTATTTAAAAAACACTTATTACATTATTTATAATTATTTTAATCTATGTCTATATACATATAAGAAAATTGGAGTGTCTGTTTGTAATAACAAAAGAAAGATTCCAGATTTCGGGAATATGATGTGTTTGCGTTGCTGATAACGAAATTCGCATTTCAAGAAAATTGTCTGTCTGTCTGGCCGCAAGCCGCGTTTGTTCCGGGTAATCTCCGAAACGGCTGGGCCGATTTCGACCAGACTTTCACTGAAGGGTAGGTGACATAGACGGGCATATTATAGGCTACTTTTTATCTTCATATTGCGTGGACGAAGTCGCGAGCAACAGCTAGTTATTAATAATATTCTTATTAATTGTGCTGTCAATTCGTTTCTATTTTTTTTACTTGATTAGTTAATGATCGAAATATTATTAATAATGTCAGTTCTATGGTTACGATTTTATTAATGATATATACATATATTTTCAGAAATACAAATAATTTTTAGACATATTTTAAAAACACTAAAAATCTATCATGTTTAAATTCAAAAGCGACATATCGACAAATGTCACGAGATTCGATCTTATCGATAAATTAAGAGCAAAATAAATCTCTTGACACGCACGAATTTAGAACTTGACACGATAGGAGAAAAGACTATTTTCGCTTGCGTGGATCACGTTAGACTTGTCAAATTTCAAACCCGTGTTCGCGATCAGAACGATAAATAATGCATATCAAGTATTTGTATAAACCGATTTTATTACAAGCGGTCACCCGAGACTTTGTCAGCGCGGAATTTAAAAGTAACCTATAACAGACATGCGTCTATCAGCTACCTTCTCGTCAAAGTCCAGTTAAAATTGGTCCAGTCGTTTTGAAGAATATTTGGAACAAACGCTTGCGGAGACACAGAGATTTAGAAAATTGCTTTTACGTTATCAGTAACGCATGGATCATGTTCGTGAAATATTTTTCAACATTGCGTTAAGACAATCCGATTTTATTAATTATGCATTTGGAATTGCTATCAGTTCCCTTTGGCTACATTTGTAAGAATCAATAAAAAAGCCAGATCATCATAGGACAGTTAGGGCCTGTCCCACCAAATTGTAAATTGTCTGATAACAATCCCACGTGCAAAATATGTGATGGAAATCGGATTTGGTTCCCTTATCTGACAGTGACGTCATTTTTAAGCTATCTGAGCCTCTATCAGCCACTGGTGGGACCGGCCCTTAATCTTACTAATATTATAAATGCGAAAGTTTAGATAGATGGATGTGTGTTAGAGTTTGTAGCCTAAACCGATAAACGGATCTCGATGAAATTCGACGTAGATGTAGAGGATAGTCTGAAAGAACAGGCCTATTTTTTTTTTAATTCCACGCAGACGGAGTCGCGGGCGAAAGCTATTTTTATAATTAATCTAGGCTGATAACTGTACAAGAGATTGACGGAATAAAAATCTTACCATAGATACAAGAGACGCATAAATGGAAGAATTAAAGATTGTAGGTTTCCTTCGACTTGAATATATTATCTTTATTCAAAGGCTTATTAATATAGTAAAATACTGACGTCGGTCTGTTTAGTGCACTCGATATCATTGTCAATGTCAGATAGGGTGCCGATAGTGATTGTTTAATCAACACTTCATACACGAGTATGTGAGACGAAACCATTTGAATGTACGCTTAGTAAATGCAAGCAAAAATAACACTGTAATTTATAAGAAATTGTTGGCTTATTAATGTAAGCCTTGGTTTTTATTGACTCATAAGTAAAGAAATAATTAAGTTGAATTAAAAAACATTTTATAATTAAGTTCGTACTTCTTTCTCTAAGCATAATGTACAATAATGGATCCATTTAAAAATGTTTAACAAAGTTATATTTGCTTTCATTTTAATAATTTGAATGCACGTACATCATGGTATTAACTAATACAGGATATATAGATTAGTATAGATAGATACAGCTGACTGTATCTATCTATACTAATATAAAGAGGAAAGATTTGTATTTTTTTATGTATTGAAATAACTCAAAAACTACTGGACCGTTTTAAAAAATTCTTTCACCATTAACAAGCTATGTTATCAGTGAGTAACATAGGCTGTATTTTAATTTCACGCGGGCGAAGTAGCGAGCAACAGCTAGTAGTCTATGCGTGGAATAAAACCAAAAATTGCAATCAGATAAGCAGTAAATGGTGACAGAAATCTCGACATAATCGACGCTTCAGCTGTTCCGAGTTATTTCCCGACAAATTAAAAACTCGAATACAGTTTATTTATAGTCAAAAATTGCGTCCACTAATTGCAAAGTATCATCAAGGAAAAGTCAACTCTATACCGTCGCAATAAAGTGTACATTCCAATGTTATACATCGGTCCAGTTTTATAGTAGGCTGTTTTTAGTTGCGGAATAGTCCTCAAACACGTTTCATGAGCTCTCAGAGCGTGTGGCTGAGTACGGAGAGATGCTTCGTAGATTAAATTAGTAACACGTAATTATAAAGAATCCATTGGTTATAAAAAAAACTATAAAAAAAATTAAGTCGTCAGTCGAGAGTAATAATCACTGTAAATAATTTAATAAAACATTTGCGAAAACTACGAACTAATTAAATTTCAAACTAGTTAATAATATAACTAAAACCTAGCAACGAAATAATTTAACGAATTAAAAATAATTAAAATTCAAATCTATGTGTGCCCATTGTCGTTGCAATGTAGTGTAAAAGGTCGGGTCTAATTAATTTAGGTGTTGGTACACGCAATTGTGACAAGATTGATAGACAAGTCACTCCCTACATTAGTCGCTTCTAATTATAGCTGACATACACGTATACGTCCTATATCTATAAAAAAAAATCGAAATTGATCAAAAACAATTTAGTACAGTCAGTGGGACTCTGTCTCCTGAGCTATCACTGTGTTTCAGGAGGCAGGGCCTTCTTTTAACAATTGTCTTGCGGAACTTAAAATACGTTGTTACAAAATAAGTTGAGAGATATAAATATAAAGATTAATAATTTTATTATATGCTACTTAGTATATTATGTATTCGTTTGTATTCACATGAATGTGCATGGATGCTTGTGTGTGTATGTGTTTGTGTGTATGGATCTATACTCTATACTAATATTATAAAGAGGATAGATTAGGATTTTTTATGTATTGATATAACACAAAAATTACTGCGCCGATTTAAAAAAATCTATCACCATTAAAAGCTACGTTATCAGTGAGTAACATAGGCTTTTTTATATTTTTTAATAGTGAACGAAGTCGCGAGCAATAGCTAGTATACGGTAAAGACACAAAGACGAATACTTAAAAATGTTATTAAATAAATCATATGGAAGTTTCAATTTTATATTGTGTAAAAGATTTTTGTAGTGTAGTATTGAAATTGACTTGAAATTGTCCGATGTCCTACATATACTCTGTGCCAAAATAATGCACACGTCAGAATTAAGCGTCATATTACATTCAATAGCATTGTATGCAGAATTCGTTTTAATTCAAGTAAACAAATGTCATCAAATTTAAAAGTTGAGAGATCGCATTTTTTGCCGTCTTTTTCTACACGTGGCTAATATAAAGTATTGTTTGAAATGACATGGCAAATGATAAACATTAGTTTAAATATGGTAGTTATTTTTGGCCCCAAGTGTACATGAAGGTTGACATTCGTGCGAACTTCTGACGCAACAGGCGGGCACACCCCTAATTATCGCAATTACGAATAAAGGCTTTGCTGTAAATCAGTATAATTAATTAGTGTCTATTAAAATACCACATATTAAAACCACTACATTTGAAAAAATATTCTTTTTTATTAACATTAAGTAGGAAAACCAGAAATAACGGAAGGGGTAATATTAAATTTCTATTCAGCGTAATTAAGTTCGCTTGATATCTCTAAAATTACGTATTTATACCGTAATTATGTTGCTGTTTTTATTCATGAAACGAATATTCAAAAAAATAAATAAATGAGTAGGGACCTAGAATGGTACCCTGAGGAATTCCACTCAATATAAAATAATCTTATATAAAAAATCGAATATCATCAAAATACGCAATCGAGGTATTGATTAAAATGCATTGGATAAGCGTCGTATTTTTTATCATTTAAGTCAAATCACATAATATGTCTGTCACGTAAGCCATTACTTGTCAAAGGCTTTACAGAAATCATTAATTCTAAGGGAGCTCGGATTCTTATTTTGTAATACTGTATTACATAATAAATTGCTTGTAACTTTCCAAAAGGAGATTGACTTTATCTTGTCGGAATTTTATATTTGAATGCAGCATGTACGATAACAGATACAATTGATTGAAACAGCATATTAAGATTACCAACAACTTATTAACATCTTTTAAATAAAAACTATAAAGGGATCTGACAAGATATTCCAAGAAACAGTTATTTTATTGCAGTATGTTTTACCCTGTATGTTAAATCATGTTTTATAAAATAATCTGGCATAAAATAATATATACCACAATATAAAAGCCAAACAATGAACAACATTGTGCAGTACAAATGGAAAATGGCGGACGATTGTTAAATTGTACTGCGCAGTTTTCTAATGCAGTGTTACACGAGGGCAGAATAGAGCAGTAGATATTGCAGTACAGCATTTTTCAAACACACTCTTACAAAAGTGGGGAGTACTTTACCTAGATGAAGTAACATTCGATTAGCGATATAATAAAACTAGCTGTTCCTATGCGACTTCATCCGCGTGGATTATAAAAACTTTATTTTATTGTTTCATCATCACCAGCTCGCTATACGTCCCCACCGAGGGGCTCGGAGCCTACCTAGCCTAGTTTAATGGCGTGAAAATATATAGCCTAAAGCGTGACGTAAGCGTAGGGCTTTTTATTAAAAAATGAATTATTCAAAAATATGCTATATATGCTGACATCTTAGGCAACAAAGATGTGTGTGTTTACGCTTTATTATATTAGTATAGATAATTCACAATATATACGTGACATAGCTAAAGTTCCATATTTTTTAGTTTTCTTTTCTTTTGAAATCTTGGCAGCCCAAGGTCAACAACAGGGAGTGCAGTACTCTCCCATTCTTTTGCATTGCGCTATACTTAAAATTAAGTTCTGCGCAGAATTTCATGCGATTGGAACGGCTAGGATATGTAAAAACTGAACTAGACCGCTATGATTCTTGTTAGAATAACTGCTCAATCTACAAAGTGTCCTCGTGTGAAATAACCGCGGTGCGGGTGTCGGCTGCCGGTAGAAAGCGGAAGTGGGGTGGACAGTAATCGATCTGACGGGATCCGCCGGATGTGTCTGCTGTATTGTTTGTACGCAACTATTTACCATAGGTTACTGCAATACGTAAACGAAATGATATATTTATCCTTTTCATTCGTATTGAAAATGTAGAGATGAACTAGCTTTCGTCCGCGATTCAATCTGCGTGGAATTAAGAATATAGGAATTACTAAATCTATACCCGGCTAGAGGACTAAATTAGGCCTCCGGCACGCACTCAGACGAAACGCGAATAAGATGTTCGTTAATGACCAATCAACGGTATTTAGTAAGATTCTTAAGAAATTAGTTTATGTTCCAGCAATACAATTACAGAGTAACTAACAAATTATAAGGCCACAGTTATAGATATACACTGATAGCGTATTGTTTTATAAGTGGCTATTAATTGATAGTGCTTTATTACTTACTTCGTACTCAAATTACTTTATAATCGTTGTTAATGAAATAATGTAAAGTACAAAGTATAAAAATAAATTGATGTTGATTATGGCGACATAACCTAGTTTTGACTGACGTAACATATAGATAAAATGACTAGCTTTCGCCCGCGACTGTCCGCACGGAATTAAAAAAAACAAAAGTAAGACGCCTATGTGTTCTTCCAGGCTGTCCTTTACATTCATGACAAATTTCGTCGAGATCCGTTCAGCCGTTTAGGCTACAAACTCTAACAAACATCCATCTATCTAAACTTTAAAAATTCTTTCACTATTAAAAAGCTACGATTTCAGTGAGTAACATAGGCTGTTTATTTTTTTTAATTTCACGCGGACGAAGTCGCGAGCAACTGGTAATTCAAAAATTCTTGTGTCGAAAGTTAGAGAAAATATTTTATTCAAATGTTTAACCATAAAACTCTTATCAATTGGGTTCGTATTCAGCGTCTACTAATTATTAATAAACATTAATTTCCAATAGAGTTTTCACTCTATAATCTATGGTCGAATCTTACTAATATTATAAATGCGAAAGTTTAGATGGATGTTAGAGTTTGCCGCCTAAATCTCGACGATAGCATAGATGCAGCCAGAAAACACACATAGGCTACTTTATTTTATTTTTAACTAGCTGTTTCTCGCGACTTCGCCCGCGTGAAATTAAAAAAATAGCCTATGTTACTCACAGATAAATTACCTTTCTAACGGTGAAAGAATTATTAAAATCGGCCCAGAAGTTTTTGAATTATTTCAAAACATACGAAAATACAAATCTTTCCTCTTTATAATATTAGTACAGATTCCACCAGTATTTTTTGATAGAAAAAGTTACTGGTTTTACAAAAATCCGCGCAATGTAGCTATTGGTCGAGTTTCTTAGGACGATTTGTTTTTCTTTGGAACTAGGAAAGACAGTAATGAATGATAATAATTCCAGTCAATGAATGTAGACAAATACAGACGTAGTTGTTTACCTTCAATATTAAAAAGAGAAACCACAGTGTAGGTGCAAAAGTTATTACGTAGGTACAGAACATAACCATATCAAAAGTATCGCTACCTTTGTCTTTCAAACGGAATTAATATTCTATCTCATTTGCGAAATACATTTGAAAAATCCCTTAAAATTGCAACACTTTGACCTCGTATTACAAACATGGAGATAGAAAATCGACACATCTATTTAACGAGAACCTACAATTCTCTTGTGCATGTATAAGTTGAGAGATCAGAATATAATGGCCGTAATGCTGTACGCTTTCTATACTTTCCACGGTTCAATTGTCTCGCAGTTAACTGCTATTAGACGTTAGGTGTTGTAAGGATTTAATTGCAATAAGTCTACACATTCAATACCATTTTTTATTTCATCATCACCAGCTCACTATACGTCCCCACCGAGGGGCTCGGAGCCTACTCTATAGTTAGGGCGACTAGGCCATAGTCAACCACGCTGGCCCACTGCCGGTTGGTTGACTTCACACATATCTTTGAATTTCTTCGCCGATATGTGCAGGTTGCCTCGCGATGTTTTCCTTCACTGTAAGAACGTCGGCTAAATTATGTACATATGAAAATTCGAAAAAATCGAAAAATCACATTGGTACATGGTGGGATTCGAACCCAAGACCTGTAGATTAGAAGTCAAGTGCTTAAACCACTGAGTCACCGACGCTCTCTATTTTTATTTAATCTTTATTATTTAAAAATAAAAAAATGTCATTTAATGGTGGTAATATCTATTGTACCAATGCGCTGGCTCGCCCTCAGACAATATTTAAGGTAACACATGCCAGTAAATCGTGTCTGACATGCCAGCGATTGCCTTAAATAAAGTAAAATCAGTCAACAAGACCGTATGAGATGAAAGAAGCCAGTGCCAAGTTTCGTACACCCTCAACTTAGCACGTAGCTGTCACAAGATCGTATCGTGCTAGCTACTTATTATCCTAGTACTGGAGTTTAAGCTAGCGCCTACACTTGCCTGCACATGGAATGTAAACTTCCAATTATTTGCATGTGTATTCCCGGCCTTATCTATATATAATAAAATTGGAGTGTCTGTAATATCAAAAGAAAAATTCCAGATTTCGGTAAGATGGTGTATTTGCGTTGCTGATAACGAATATCGCATTTAAAAATTTTTGTTTGTCTGTCCGCAAGCCGCGTTTGTTCCGGGTAATCTCCAAAACGGCTGGGCCGATTTCGACCGGACTTTCACTGAAGGGTAGGTGACATAGACGGGCATACTATGGGCTACTTTTTATCTTGCGTGGACGAAGTCGCGGGTAACAGTTAGTATACAATAGCTTTGAACACCTACGGAAAGGTAAATTCATTAACGTTCTACATATAACTGGAGGATGTTACGTTATAAGACGATTATGAATCATTGAAGGCTCTGCTAAAACCAAGGATCATTTTTCGCGCCATTCGCTTGTTTTTATGTCTAAAGTTGCACAACGAATCGGATACGCTTCCGACTATAGTGATGTACAGATTTGAAATATCGATATCGATAACAATATTAAAAATGTGCTATTTTTCATAAAAATATAGTTGCGTAATGCAATGAAAGTTAATAAAATAATGACTTTAGATATGTGAAGAATATTCCCAGCGGTTTGAATTTCACAACGAAAAATAATTCAATCTTTAAATACGATCTTTTACGAAATTACTGACAATAGTAATTTAAAAAAAAAATAAGAGACAAAAGAATATCCTCACATTTTGTAAAGTAAGACATTTCGTATCTAATGCAGATTTAAGGTCTATTAAATAAACTAAATGTGTGTTGCCACTGTGATACGATTGAGACAAAATATATTTAGTCTCACATAGAATTTACTCTTTGAACGTACGATTTACAATTCTTCAATTATAGAGTAATTTCACTATTATTTGGACAATATCGATAAGGCTTGTCCAACACTAGCACTCCCTAAAGTATGAGCGATTATCACGCTAGGCGAACGTATTGGCATTGGTAAAACGCAAGGCTGTTTGCGTAACATTCGTGCTTATATCAAGTGATACACAATGGCTATTAATGTAATTGTTACAATTCAGTGTCGAAACGGTTAATAAACGTATATGGGTACGAGTGTGTGATGAAAGGAACGTGTTGTCTAGAATTAAATGCTTTAATTAGAAATTTCTAATTTTAAACGTTAATTTTTTTATTGACACAAATGTACCGATTTCTTTACATTTATTAGGAAGGCACTACTTGAATAAGCACTAAGTTAGCGTACCATCTATAGACGTTACCTAACAGTATAGGATCGTGCTCAAATACTGGTTTATTTAAAAAAGTTAAAAGAAAATGGACTTTAATTATGAAGCAATACGTCTCAATTTATTGTTTTATAGTTACTGATTCAACTATGTTTGGTGAGACTTTGAGCCTTACCATAAAAAAGTTTGAACATATAATATACCGTAACCAAGTGGAAATATTACTATGTGTAGGCGAAATTAATCTTGACTAATAATCAAGTAAGAAAACAGTGTGATATCTATGGTCAAACATAAAACCACAATAACATTAATAATCAGCGATAGTCAAATTTAAAACACGTGACTAAGTAAAAAGATTCGATGCACGTTTAGAGACTAGACTATCGCACAACTGTTTAGTCTCGCTTTGATTCCTATGAGCTTATATGGTGCACACTACTCGATTTTTAGTTGTGCAACTAAACAGTTGAATTGGCAGCGAAAAATCGACAATCGCACAACAGATGTGCGATAGTTTAGTAAAGTGTGCGCCTGTTCTTAATATTTTTTCCAAATATAGGTATTTTTTTCTTCCTTATTGGGTTACACACCTCATAGATTACATCTTAACAACTAAACGGATTAGAATATCGGACGTGATGACGTCACTAAACCTATTTCCAACATTACAAGTGCTTCCTACATCAGCTATTACTTATTTAACTATTATTTTAATACGGATTCACTTGTATTAGTTATTTATATAAAGTTGCAACATTTATCACGGAACTACAAATCGGATTTAAATCAATCTTGCAATTATTAAAAGAGTTTAAGGGCCTGTCCCACCACTGGCTGATAGAAGCTCAGATAGCTTAACTAACGTCACTGTTAGATAAGGTAACAAAATCCAATATTTCCATCACATATTTTACACGTTGGATTAGTATCAGACAATTTACAATTTAGTGGGACAGGTGGTAAAGTATCTATCACGTAAAGTGGATTGATGTAAACAATAAATATAATTCTACTAGCTTTCGCCCGCGACTCCGTTCGTTTTGATTTTTTAAAAAAAGTAAGTAGCCTATGTGTTCTTCCAGACTTTCCTCTATGTCAAACATGTACCTGTGCTGTACATCAATAAGCGGCGATCAAAGTGTTAAAATATATATTTTATGATTCTAGAATATACATACATTTAAATCATTCAACAAAAATTAGATCTCATTTTCTCTCAGAAATAATTTGAAAGCAGTTTTCTCCGAAAACTTTTTTTCGTATGAAGCCTCTTCAACATGAATACAAGATTTCATTTCGGGTTTGAAGCAACTTTCCGTACGTTATCTTAATGAGCCAGTCTGTGTAACGAACGCGTGATTCTTAACGAGTTATAACGAATTACGAAATATTTTACAACTTGTATACCGTTATGATTTTTATCGACTACGTATTCGTTCATTCAATGATGCATTAAAGAAACTGTGCACTTGTCAATAATCATACTAACACGTTAAATGCGATAGTTTGGATGGATGTTTGTACTTTTAGACAATAATATAATCGTAACAACCTAATTATACTTCGATGTTCAGTCTAACGAACCGCCAGGATTGGCGCGCTTTCCCTACTTCTGATTGACATTGACAGATGTCATAGGGATATGACGTTTATGCCAACAATCTAGTGTTGTGCCGCTACTCTAGCTAAGTATCTAAAACGGTTTAACAGATCACGATGTTTAACACATTTCTAGAATATAATTTGAAAGAACAGATATACTACTTTCAAGTTTTATTTAATTGCGAGAGGAAGCTAAACGTCACATATTAAAAACCAAAAAGTGAGATGAAAACAATCACAATTCCTTCATTTTGTTTTCATCTAATTTATATAGGTGGCCCCAGAAAGAGTTAAAAGACTTGTCAGCCATGAACATCAGTGTTCTGCTGTTCATGGACGGCTGAATCTAATAGGTACGCCGCCTAATCTCAACCGTTCAGCCGATAAAGAGAATACAAAACGACCATCTCACTGAAAACAACAGACTAAAATATTTGCTAATAAGATCCATAGATCAACTAAAATTTAAGGATTTTTTTTTCTTTTTTTTTCTACTACATGTCTTGGGTTCGAATCGCGCCGCCATGTACCAATTTGATTTTTCGATTTTTCGAATTTTATATAATATAATTTATAATATACCCGACGCTCTTACGGTGAAGGAAAACATCGTGATGCAACCTGCACATATCGGAGAAGAAATTCAAAGATATGTGTGAAGTCAACCAACCCGCACTTGGCCAGCGTGGTTGACTATGGCCTAGTCACCCCAAATGTAGGGTAGGCTCCGAGCTCCTCGGTGGGGACGTATAGTGAGCTGGTGATGATGATGATTTAAAAATCATTATGAGACAAAATAATTCCACAGATACTGCTTTTGAACGTAAGCTATGGATAAGTATAATGTGATTCAATTTCTTACTCAAGTGAATTACAAAGCTGTATTTCTCTAGAGAGCTTTTCTAGTGACCTTGACCTCGAACTTTCTACAATCATAGAAACTAGTCAACTTTACAGAGCCTCCTGTCACTATACAATGATAGTAAAGAACAGCCTAAAATGATCCAAAAACCGATTAATAAATTATGTACGTCGATTAAATAAACTTGATATTTTGAGTGTTTTAAAAAAAAAAATTGCCATATAAACTCACATACAGTTTAAAGAATATTAAATAAAAATATAATTGTTTTTAACAATGGATTCCCACACAGTCAATCACAACAGTAAACACAAAACTTTCTACACAGAATTTAAAATTGTCTAGAATATTTAATACACAGTAAACAACGTATTATAACAAAAACAAAACTAAATAAACATTAAAACTTAAAAATATAATTCATTATGATATTAAAGTTACGCGCGCGATTGTACAAGGTGTGTATCAACACGTGCTTTTCCAACAAACATCGCGCACCAACTGAAAGCAAATAATGCGCTTCAACGTTGGACAAAGTTCGTCCAATGACGCCGACACTTTTATCACAAGTGTATATGATATTTTTACTTACACTATATTTAACTATTTCGTAAGTTTTCTATTTGTTTAGTATTAAAAATTAGTTAGAAGATCTCTTAAATATTATTAGGGTCCATTACAAGAGAAATTATATTAATTATGTTCCTCGAATGACAATAATTTCTACTAGGTTTTTACTTCAATAAAAGGCCATAAAACTCCAATGCTACACACTTTAGCGTATGCAAATCTTTCCTGTTTATAATATTAACTATCTTTCACCCGGGACTCCGTCCGAAGGAATTAATATAAACAATTCAAGAAGCCTATGTGTTCTTCCAGACTATCCTCTACATCTACGCCAAATTTCATCGAAATCCGTTCATCCGTTTGGGCTACAAACTCTAACAAACATCCATCCATTCATCCGTCAGTCATCTAAACTTTCGCATTTATAATATTAGTATGATTAAAAGGAGGAAATATTTGCATTTTTGTATTTTTGTATGTATTGAATAACTCAAAAACTACTGGACCGATTTAAAAAATCCTTTACCATTAAAAGGTACGTTATCGCTGAATTTACATAGGCTATGTTTTTTACTATTATTAAATTTCACGTGGACGAAATCGGGAGAAACAGCTCGTAAATTATTATTTTAAATTTACACTTTACCAACGTTTGATCATTTAAGCCATTGTTTGTCTTCCATTCTAATAGCGAAGCCTTAAATGGTCAGCCGTGATTGCGGCGTGCTCGTATATAGACATGCGAGTTGGATTTACATAATTAATACTTTAAACTTCATGTCAACATAGTCCGTGTCACATCACCATGTATAAATAGACGTTAAAATACTGAAACAAAATTACTAAGGTGATAGTACTAACATTTTATTTCTATTTAAGACTACCCTCAACCCGGGACTCCGGCCGCGTAGAATTAAAACAAAAGTAAATAGCCTAATGTGTTCTTCCCGACTATTCTCTACTTCTAAGCCAAATTTCATCGAGATCCGTTTAGCAGTTTAGGCTACAAACTCTAACAAACATCCATCTAACTTTTCGCATTTATAATATTAGCATCATTCATTTAAAAATTTACTATTGGTTTATAACATGACTAGACCGATTATAAGAGCGCCGGCACACCTTTAACTATCGCACAACTGTTTAGTCTCGCTTTGATTCCTA
>LD688954.1:638436-649668 GCA_003118335.3 Papilio memnon | reverse complement strand
GTAGCCTAAACGGCTGAACGGATCTTGATAAAATTTGGCATAGATGTAGAGGATAGTCTGGAAGAACATATGGTTTTGTTTTTTTTAATACCACGCGAACGGAGCCGCGGGCGAAAGCTAGTATTAATATAATTAATAATTGCTATATGCTGTAAATTTATTATATTTTGCACATTTATCTAAGGTACATGTAGAATTGTATGTTATAATTTTTAAGATGGCTAGAGACCGGATGCTGCGTTGATAAGTTATCGTGTTCCGTTAGCGAACTGCGTGGAGCTTGCAATATGGTATACAAACATAATATATCGTTACATAGGTTTGATATTTCCTTAATAAATTAGTTTTAATATATTTTATCGAAAAAAATAATTTAGATTGTTGCCAATAGATGGCGCTGATTACTTATCATCGGATGAACCGGTTTATTCTTAAACAAACGCACCCATAATACTGATAATTTAGCTCTCGTCACCCAACAGAACCTTCTTTTCCATGCTTGATTCATCACCTTTATTTTAGCACTTTAACATTATCACATAGACAACACAAAGTTGCTAAAAACCTATAAATCACACACAAAATTAGAAAAATTAACGTCACAAATTGATTTTAAAATGTGGTTTTAATATTTTATTCTCTTATAATAATAGAATGATTAATCGAACGCAGCAAGTGTACTCCCGCGCACGTAAATAAATAACTAAAACTGTCAAATGGTACAAGTTATGAGTCAAGTTACCAACGTATACTTAAAGTAAACATGGTGAATAATTCTAAAAAGGATAAAGGTTGAGGAAAATATTACTCGGTTTTAATGATCAATCAAAATCCATGTGAATTATTCCATTATTTTGTATGTTTACACATATTTTAACATTCCCCTCTATGTGCACCTGCAACTAAACTATCCCAACTGTTTAGTCTCGCTTTGATTCCTATGAGAAGGGAGGTGCGCACACTCGATTAGTTGTCGAAACAGTTGAATGGGCTGCGAAACAGTTGTGAGATAGTTTAGTCAACCCCACCCGCTCTACGAATCAAAGAACATAGTCCCTGTTCTCTACAAACTCTACAATTCATCTATCAATTGTTTTTCAAAGAAAATTAATATAAAAATACATACAACCATCAGATTATTTTCTAAGAAAGTTTAATTGGTGAAATAATTTGATAGGAAGTCTCACGTAAGCATTCAGTGAAGTTACTAACGAGTTCCGTTACTCAAACACAGTCACGGTCTTTGATAACAAAACATATTTTTAAATAACGCTAATTGACTAACAAAATGCATGCAATCGTGTAAAAAAGTAGTCAAATTGGCAATAATGCAATTAAACAATGTTTGTTAAAAAAAATCGAGATACATATTTACCGCCGAATACTGAAACGCCATTTAAATATTTAAGACCACGCTTAAACTTAAACTTATTTTACTTTGTTTTTTTTTTTCTCTTTTCTAATTCCTAATTGTGTTGTAGTGATGATGAGATTAAATGTTATTTTATTTATTTATTTTAAACTATCAGATTGTAAGCGGCGCTTACGAACCTCGTTCCCGTAAAATTAAATAAAAAAATACAACCTATATTACTCACTGATAACGTAGCTTTTTAATAGTGAAAGAATTGAAATCGGTCCAGTAGTTTTTGAGTTATTTCAATACATACAAAAATACAAATCTTTCCTCTTTATATTAGTACTAGCTGTTCCCTTGCGGCTTCATCCGCGTGAAATTATAAAAACTTTATTTTATTATTTACATTTGTGACATTCTCAAATGCAAATGTCAAAATGACATGACATGATGACAAACCATGGCTTGCTTCTTTGATATTGGCAGCAACTTATGGTCTCTTTCCCACATTAGGGTGTATTCAATTTATTTACCCCCTAAGTTTAATAGCGTGAAAATATATAGCCTAAAGCGTGACGTAAGTTACACATCTCGGTTAAAGTCACAGAGAACATAGTCTGGAAGAACACAGGCCACTTGAATCATACAGTGAGGTTAGTTGAAGTAAACAATTGGAAGGATATTATGATTTTCCTTATGTAAATGCAACTTGAAATATAATGCTAACCGCAATATCAATATTCGACTTTAACAACAATTTTACGCATATTTTAAAATTTCAAAAGGGAATACAGTAGCTGGCATACTTGGTGATGCATGTCAGCTGTACTCATGTGTGTTAACTGGTATGCCAGACAGACGACTAGCTAGAACGATTTAAGTTTGTGACAGCTACATGCATGAAAATTGAGTACGAAGTTTGACGTCTCGTCTCGTATGTACATTCTTGTGAACGTTATTGGAGTATTCCCGCTTTTAAGGAATCATTCTGTAACGTTAGCAGTATGCCGTGTCGCATCTATCTCTGTCTATTCAAAGAGAATGTAAGGGATGGTGTAAGTCAATGCAATTGAAAGCATATGAAAGAAAAAACTGTCAATAATTTGAGCGGGCGCACACCTTTAACTAAACTATCACAGAACAATTGTGCGATTGTCGATTGTTTAGTTGCACAATTAAAATTCGAGTAGTGTGACCTCTATATAAGCTCATAGCAATCAACGCGCGATTAAACAGTTGTGCGATAGTTGTGGTGTGTGCGCTGTTAAATAGAACACATACATTAAAGTTCAAATTAGTTTTCGACATAACATTTCTGTGCATCATAATGCATAGTTACGAAAGACTGCCAAGATGTGGGCGGGACAGCTTTTGTAATTCAACTTGTCACGGACGTGTTTGAGAACAAGATAGGCTTTCATTGTTAAAAAATCTCTACAAACCATATCATCCCTCTAATCTTACTAATATAAATGCGAAAGTTTAGATGGGTAGATGTTTGTAGCCTAAACTGCTGAATGAAATTTGACATAAATGTTGAGGATAGTCTGGAAGAACACATAGGCTTACTTTTGTTCTTTAATTCCACGCCAAGTAAGTCTCAGGCGAAAGCTTGTCTATACTAATATTATAAAGAGGAAAGATTTGTATATTTGTATTTTTGTATATATTGAAATAACTCAAAAACTACTGGGCCGATTTTAAAAATTCTTTCACCGTTAGAAAGGTAATTAATCCGTGAGTAACATAGGCTATATTTTTTAATTTCACGCGAGCGAAGTCGCGAGCAACAGCTAGTCGTAGATAAAACTACGGTAACAAAAGAAACGTAATTCCCTACACAGTCTTTATTGTTTATCCTATCAATGTCTTAGGGGATATTTTACTAAAACTACATTAAGGGACTTCCTTAGAGTTCATTTAACGACTCTCAGGCAGTTATATAACCGTAAGCTTTCATTGTCAATATAAAATGTTATTATTATCCTTCTAATTTTTCTGAAATGAACTAACATAATGGAATTGCATACTTAAATTACCATACTATCAAAACTTGAGATCAAGTTACGTTCCATTAAGCAAATAAACATTTTACGAACAACATTGATAAAGGCTAAAATAGCAACAAAGCAATTAGTCGACTGATTCACGGTGTGCTGACTCAGCAATTTAAACTTGACTCAGCGAGCACAAAGTCACTACTGTATGTTTATGTAGTCACGGACGTTTATTACCTACCCATTTTAGTGAAATATCATGAAATACAATTACTTATTTACAGCGAAACATGCGTATTTTCTATTACGAGTAAATCAGAACTAAAGCATAATATACAAGTACAGATGAATTTAATAGAATTAAAAACTAGTTGTTGCTCGCGACTTCGCGCGCGTAAAATTAAAAAAATATAGCCTATGTTACTCATAGATAAATTACCTTTCTAATAGTGAAAGATTTTTAAAATCGGCCCAGTAGTTTTTACGTAAATCGAATACATACGAAAATACAAATCTTTCCTTTTTATATTAGTATAGACTAGTTGTTATTCGCGACTTCTTCCGCGTGAAGTAAAGTATTAAAAAATATAGCCTATGTTACTCACTGGTAAGGTAGCTTTTCAACGGTGAAATTTTTTTTAAAATCGGCCCAGTAGTTTTTGAGTTATTTCAATACATATAAAAATACAAATCTTTCCTCTTTATAATATTAGTATAGATAGTATAGACTGGCTTTCTCCCGCGAATTAATAAAAACTTAATGAGTGTTTTCTTTGAGATTATGTTCTTCGTTTATGCCAAATTTCAGCGAGATGCGATTAGCATTTATTGTGTTACTTAGTACTCCATCCATCTAAAATTTCGCATTCATAATATAAGTAAGTAAAATTATATCAACTTAACTTAGAAGTAACTAAAGGTAGGTTCCGAGCCCCTCTCGATTGTTTCTAAGTGTTTAAAAATGCTATTTACCAGAAAAACTTTCGTCGCGACCAGCCATTTAACATTCCATATTGTTCGTAAAACGTTTCTAAAAGACCGACCCATCACTTCACTAAATCTCAAAAAAATCTTATAAAATAGTTATATGTGAAAATATTGAATGCTATACACTTTCGATCATACAGTTATTACACATATTGCAAAAAGGCTATCCTTAAAGTACATTGAAATTATAAACACGGCTTAGTATCGGGACACCATTTTTCTTACATTACGAAGTCCGCACCGCACATTAGTGCACAAAATACTGTACGTATTACAGTAAGAGGTTTTGGAAAGGCAGTCAACCCACCGAAACGGCGACTGAAGACCTTCTTTACTTTCTAAGCACGTTTGATAGGCTGTATGATTACATTTACATAATACAAAATCTTTTCCATCTTTTACTGAAATATAATGAGGTTTGCCGATGTTTTTTTTTAATTTATAAAACTATTTCCCTACCAAATTCTTGTAAATTGTCTGATAACAATTCAATGTGTAAAATATGCGATGAAAATATCTGATTTGGTTATCTGACAGTGACGTTATTTTTAAGCTATCTGAGCCTTTATCAGTCAGTGGTGGGACCGGCCCTTATTCTACAATGTTTCGATAGTCACTTTTTTCTGACTTTTTTTTAACAAATGTTAATGTTAACCTGTACTAATGTAATGTACTAAAAATATGAAAGTTTTATTTCGTAAATCTAGTTTTAATATGGCCGAAAGGTTTATCTAGTAAAAAGTATTTTAAAATTACAGTATTAAATGTTTTATGCATGAAGATTTTCTTTCAATTTCCTCGCAATGTCAAGGGTAAGTTGGGGACATTGTAATTTATTGCCGAATCTTTGGCAAATGGAAATAAAAAGAGGAGAATGTACCAATGTATACAAAATTTTATGGTTATCATTACTCATTATCTTATTTACTTACATACTAACTTAGTTGAGATTAGTCTAAGTTACGAATAATTTTTTTTTAACTTCATTAAGATTTCTATTGTGTACTTTTAACAAGAGATGTGTATGGCTACAAAGGAAGAGGAAGACTGAAGAAAGTATGGATGGATTGTGTGAAAGAGGATATGCTTAAGAAGGGAGTGGATTCAGATATGACAGCTGATAGTAATGAATGGAAGAGTATTGTGCCGACCCTCCGTAGGGACAAGGGCAAGTTGATGACTTTTAACTACAGAGAAATGAAATATTCATCAATGTTACCATAGAAACCCATCCTTAATATATTCGCAAATTACTTAATTACTGGACTTACAAAAAGAATATACGAAGAATACATTTACGAATAAGGGTTAAGCACATTCTTTTTCGCTGTAACTATAAGAAATTCTCATCGGTCACTGACATTAAGTAATTTAAGCATAAATTGAGGCTAAGTAGCTTAACAAATAATCGGCAGACCATAAAGTACGATGTATTACAGTATCGTTATAGAATTTTTACTTTGTTAATGCACAGTTAGTTTAAATTAACTTCTAACTGTGTTTTTTTTCTTCTGATTTTTACAAGCGACTGACTGTGTGGTCAGGTAATAAATAAATGTTCACATACATACATTTACTGACCCTTGCATTTAATTGTATAATTTAACTGCAATAAAGTTAAAAATGTGTTACGCTAAAAGTTACAAAGTATAAAAGCTTAAAGTTTAAAGTTTTAATCAGAAATGCAGTTCCAAATTCCAAGTAAAAGCTCAGCGAATTTTTATGCATTTAAAATGTGGGTCAAGTGCGGGTCAAAAGTCAGGTCAAGGCAGAGGATGCAGAGCCTTTTGCTCTCCGCAATATATGTAAAAAACCTTATTACTAATGATTTTGATAAACATACTGTTGTTATTTAAGGACACCTTTAGTTTTGATTACTATTATTTAATTTACACTTAAGGACTTAGTAGACATTCAATGATTCTACCACACTTATTTATTTTCACACTTAAAAAACTTAAATGTCCACTAATTTTGTCCTTTAGTGTACATTTAGTATGAAACATGAATACTAGGAAACCGCTTTATTCATAAATGACTCTCACTAAAGTACTCCTTAGTAACCAGTAGTTAACGTGAGGCATTAAACTTATCAAACACTAGCTGTTCCCTTGCGGCTTCTTCCGCGTGAAATTATAAAAAAAATATTTCATTGTTTACATGGTGACAAACCATGGCAACCTTGCTTCCTTGATGTTGGCAGCAACTTATGGTCTCTTTCCCACATTAGGGTTTTTATCCAAAATATTTACTCCCTAAGTTTAATGGCGTGAAAATATATAGCCTAAAACGTGACGTAAGTGTAGGGCTTTTTATTAAAAAAATAATTATTCAAAAATATGTTGTAATTGCTGACATCTTTGGCAACAAAGTGTGTGTTTACGCTTTATTATATTAGTATAGATTATGTCTAATTACTTTTTGGTTAGATCTTACGAAATACGATAGAAATGGCCTCTTCTAACATTCATAAGAAAGGTTTTAATTTGAAAAATGATAGTTACCAAGTCGCGTTACGCCTACAGAACAGATTGTGTTACAATATTCTCATAAGTTAGTTAACTTAATAAGGAAGAAGCTTTAAAGCTCTATTGAACTAACGATACAAGAATAGCTTTGAATTTGACTAGCAAGTACAATGTGTAATTTTAAGTTAGTTATAAATGCAAGACCTAATTTTAATCCCTTTTCCTTTGCACCCCTTTCTCAACAGGAAGGGATAAGAAGGGAAAGTGGATTTGCCCGCGGAGATGCATAAGAAGGGGAAATGTCCTGTTTATGTGCGTCTGCTCTTCCGTCGATTAAGGGTAACCAACGCATCTGCAATTGCGGATGTCTATGGGCAGTGGCCTCTTCGCCATTTCGGCGAATGCAGGTGGGCGCGTGATCGTTTGCTACCTTGTAATATAAAAAAATAGTACAATGTTGTTTTGAATAAAATATTCTTTTTTTCAAAGTTTAATTAGAAGCGAGTATAAATTCCTTAACAAACTCTCTTTTAATTAATTAATCATAATCCAAAACGAAATTAAAAAGTATTCTTCACAAACAAAAATGTTCCGTCTTCATTTTTTATTAAAACTTCTTTTGTTTCTGAAAAATTTATTAAAACTTTGCTCGTGGTATGATAGCATTACTTTATGAAACGAAGTCCGTGTATATAATTAACCTATTTAAGGACATCTGAGGTCTTATATTCTAATCCTTTCTAAGAAACCTTTAAATAACTTTAACTTAGAGAAGTTATCCTTTTTTTATACACAATAATGTGGCAAACAAGCAAGCGGCCACCTAAATCCGTCGAAATGGCGAAGCGACCGCTGCCCATAGACATCCGCAATTGCAGATGCGTTGGCTACGGAGGAGGAGATGCACATAAAGAGGATATTTCTCCTTCTTATGCGTCTCCTCCACCGTCAAATCCACTTTCCCATCCAATCCTATCCTTATAAAAAAGGGTGGAACGGGAAAGGGACTAAAGTTGCCCAACTTTAGTCCCTTTCCCGTTCCACACTCATCAGACTGTACGCGGAATTGCTTCCACTTGACGCCTGTCTTCTGTGTGGTCGTGGTATTGCACCGGGCGAGCCGACCCATTCGTGCTAAGATGTTAAAGCGGGCTCTACCACTGTTTCTTAACTTAATTATATTTGATTACTATTACATAAATAATAATTAATTAAAATAAGTTTCAGACTGATGTTATCTCAGATCTAGAAAACAACATTTAATTGTCTATCGTATTCAGAATTATTAATGATAACTTAAGAATTCCTTAATGTAGATTTGATAAACGAAATCATATCACTCTTAGTGTAGAACCCAAATGTGAGTAT
The DNA here is from genome assembly GCA_003118335.3 of Papilio memnon. Lineage (NCBI taxonomy): Eukaryota > Metazoa > Arthropoda > Insecta > Lepidoptera > Papilionidae > Papilio > Papilio memnon. Next base: position 641,491 of record LD688954.1, on the reverse strand, counting down.
AGACGTGCAGATATTTTAATAACATCAATTAACTAATTTCATAGCCGTTTTACGAAGTTATACAAAAACTAAAGTAAATGAAAATTTCGTTTTATTATTAGGAAGTTATTTGGTTTACTAAATCCACAGGCATGATGAATTTTATTGCATATTTTATTAGCAATATGCAAACGATCCGAAGCCCAATTATTTAATAAAAACCGATAAAACCGGTTGTAAACGTCAAGAATTCTACATGTTTTTAACAACTTGTATATACAAGATGTTTTTAATAATGAATTTATTAAAACAATAAATAAGTGCTTAATTTATCCTTGTGTTAGGCTAAATTATACTTTTTAAATGAAATTACCGATATTATGAACTTATCACTAATACAAAGTATATGAAAAATAAACAAAACAAAATCGTAAAATGTCCGTTAATTTTTGTTATAAAATAATGAACTTGTCAAAGAGTAATAATGTCAGATTTAAAACCAAGTCATCATTATAGATAAGTAAAACTAATTAAAAAAGAGCCATTCAATCGTAATAAACTTTTACATACAACTCAATGTCAAACCACACAACCAGTTCACTATTGATTCGACGCCGGCAAAACATGACTCACAACCAATAAGCCCCTTTAACGCCTTAATAAGAATAAGCTAAACCAATTAAGTTATGAAGAAATTTAAACACAATAAACCTCACAAGTAATAAACACTTATATCAACAATTATTTTTACATTTAAACAATTAAAAACCACATTTTTAAATCAACGCATCAAAGCAATTTAAAATTAAATAAAACCTCTTTAGAATAAAAAACACTGTCAACTTATAAACACAGATTTGAAAAAAGAACAGTAGCACGGAACGCGATAAGTTTTTTTTTTCAAATATGGAAGCGAGAGGCGACCGCGTCGCGCGCTCGAAGATGCCAACTGAGTCATCTCATCTCGGAACGCAGAATCAAACGATCACTGGTATTATTTAATAATAGTAATTCCATTAAATATTAACGGCACAGTCAAGTGGTCCTTAGTGTAGACATAGTAGTACACTAAAGGTTTTATTGACCAATTAACTATGGTAGGAAATTTTTCAATTTCCCTTAAGTTCAAAACCTTAACTAGTGTCAACGTAAATTATAACCAAATATTTCAAATATAAGACATATTTTAAAACAAAAAAAAATCGGTATTATTTTATTAGTGTAGGATTTTATTGCACACATATAAAAACAAGATTATATCAGTTTTTGTTCAGAGATTTTTGTTACGAATGTTACATCAGTGTAAACCCACGGTTATATAAGTGAGTGCATCTTACGCAAGCTTCACATAAGCACAAAGCGCAGTGTTAGAGCTTCGATGACGTCATCGCGGACAAACTCGCATTGTGTATTTATTTATTACTTTACAGGACTCTATAGTTAATTCTATAAACTGGGTAATATTAACACTGTCAGATGTAAATAAATTATGTTTACTTAGTACTAACAAATTGCTGTAAGCTGATTTAATTCCTAATAAATTTATGTTACCGGTAAATTTCGAATTCAGTTATTTTATAATCATACTATAATAATATTGTGCATTAAAATTGTCGATTTACGTTGAAGTTCACGAAATCATACTAATATTATAAATGTGAAAGTATAGATGGATGGATGGATGTTTGTTAGAGTTTGGAGCGTAAACGGCTGAACGGATTTCGATGAAATTTGGTTGTAGGGGATAGTCTGGAAGAACACATATGCTTAACATTTTTGTTTTATTTAATTCCACGCGGACGGAGTTCCGGGCAAAAGCTAGTACTGGAATAGAAATGATAGTTTGAGATAGTAAATCCATCCATACATTTTTTGCATTTGTAGTAAAGTAGTATTTTCCAAATAGGAAAGTTGTTTTCGACATTTTATACCACGAGTAATGAATAATAATACGAAACAAAACAAAACTGGAAAGATATCTGGTAATAAGGGAAATGACTCAACATCGCCAGACAGGAAAAGAGCCCGCCTGTGCGGTTTGTGCGTGTGTGCACAACACAAGTGTGCAAATGTAGGTACAGTCAGGGAAACTGGAGGTGTTCCACCAAAAAAACTATGATTCTTTAAACATTTTGAAACGAGATGTAGAACAACGCTTATAATGTATGCTAAAAAAATGATATACGGCCTGTTTCTTTTTATATCATCGTTTGCACTTACTGTTACCTAATTAGTTATTTGATGGATTTTGTCTCGTTGCAATGAATGTACAATTCTTTCTGAAGTGGAATATCGCGGAGTGCCGCGACTGTACCCTTAGCATTACATTATAAAATCACTTAGCTTTATTTATAAATAAAGGTTCAATAACCCCAAACATATTTATCTACATTATCTACATTAAGTAATTGTTAATTAATGATACGTCATTGGTCAAAAACATATGAATGTTGTTTTCTTATAATTTATCTTTTCTATTGATACCATTCTATATCTATACTAATATAAAGCGTAAACACGAACTACTTCATGACAGAATGTCAGCAATCACAGCATATTTTTGAATAGTTCTTTAATAAAAAGCCCTACACTTACGTCACGCTTTAGGTTATATTTTCAAGCTATTAAACTTAAGGTGTAAATAAATTGGAAAAAACCGTAAGGGAAAGGGACCATAAACTACAAGCTGCCAACATTAAGGAAGCAAGGTTATTATGGTAACGGTAATTTTGACATTTGTAATTGAGAATTTGACAAATCATACTTCATACTTACTGATATTATAAATGTGAAAGTTTAGATGGATGGATGGATGGATGGATAGATGTTTCTTAGAGTTTGTAGCCTAAAGAGCTGAACGGATTTCGATGAAATTTGGTGTACATGTAGAGGATAGTCTGGAAGAACACATAGGCTACTTACTTTTGTTTTTTTTAATTTCACGCGGACGGGGTCGCGGGCGAAAGCTAGTATTATATAATTTATAATTTCAGGGAACAGCTAGTTATACCTAAGGATAGACGTAAGAGGTTATCCAGAACATGTCTTTCGTCTTCCTCTGGATTATATTAGCTTA
>LD688954.1:620563-636272 GCA_003118335.3 Papilio memnon | reverse complement strand
CTGACATCTTAGGCAACAAAGTGTGTGTTTACGCTTTATTATATTAGTATAGATAACCAATGTAATGTACAGTGTGACCAGAAATACAAAACTCCATATTGGGGGAAATATGTAACTTTTTTTGCGTATATTAAAAATTGATATATCTACTAGAAAAATTGTGCGCGTCTTTAGACTTTTTTGTTAGGTTATAAAACAGTTCTATGTTCAAAAACAATGAAAATTATAACATTATTCGTCCGTAAAACTGGAAAGAAAAACAGTGTCGTGTTCGAACAATGTAAAATTCAAGTGTAAAATATTAGACCATAGTACAATGTATGGACTAAGCACTAAACTAAAAAGCCCTTTTAACTAACAAAAGAACACTAGTGATTGAATAAGGACAAAAGACGACTCTTTGATTTATTTTGGAAAAGAGATAGACGGTGTCCCTAAACACTTTTATGCGGATGCAGCAACTTGGAAACATTTAGGGGAGGTACACACTATGAATTTTTGCAACGCGGAAAACTGTAATTTAGATAAAAAATAGAATAAATACAGGTTTAAAGCGTAAACTATTACAGTGTGTAACCGTATACACTATTATTATTGGTAGAAACGCAAAATAAACCCTTTGTTACCTCTGTTTTGCGTTAAGAAAGTTCATAATACACACACCCTTAAGTTCTACGTCGTGTTTGGGTGACAACTACACAAATTGTATTAACATCAAAGTGTAGACATAAGTGATGTGTCACGTCTAGACAGTACTCGACTTTATTGGATGCATAGAAAATGTTTAGACAGCGTTTAAAAATGGTGTATAATTGAAAGCTATTGTGCACTTTCTTTTATTAATACTTCATTTTATATAAAACTAGCTGTTGCTCGCGACTTCGCCCGCGTTAAATTAAAAAATTACAAAAAATATTGCCTATGTTACTCATAGATAAATTACCTTTCTAATGGTGAAAGAATATTTAACATCGGCCCAGTAGTTTTTGCGTAAATCGAATACATACAAAATACAAATCTTTCTTTTTTAAAATATTAATATAGATTAGTATAGATAGAGACATACAGTATGTTGTTAAAGATTAACAAAAAAAACCTAATATTTAAGTTTATCACTGAGGTGGTAAGTACGGATAATGTACTGAGCTTTTATACATATAATGTTACGCGTAACATCAAGTGTCAACTGACTTTCTGCGCGCGTGCCTCTCAGCATCAAGCAGTTCGCTGGTCGAGCTGCTCTTCGGGTCAGGGTCCGCGTGGGGGGCGTGAGGGGCGCGCGCGGCACTGCGCCGCCGGAACATGCGCCGCAGACCCCGTAGGAACCGACCCGTGCGACCTTCGCCTGGAAGTAACACACTCACATCACTACTCAAATACACCATACTTTTTCTACTCAACAATAGTTAAGGAAGTTTATTTCCTATCTATTTGAAGTTTACAAACTACGTCAAGAACTTGTCAAATCAAATGTGCTGTAGTGACAATGGCACAACTGTTTAGTCGCGCTTTGATTCCTATGAGCTTATATAGAGGTGCATACTACTCGATTTTTAGTTGCGCAAACAGTTGAATTGGCTGCGAAACAATCGACAATCGCACAACAGTTGTGCGAGGGTGTACCCGCTCTTACTGTACAATATTCCACAAGCGGGAAGCGAATTTGGTTGTACAAAGTACCTATACAACACTTACCATTGGAGGTGTGCTGCGGCGGCCGGTAGGGCGGCTCCAGCGAGCCCTCGCGCACGCAGGACATCAGCCCCGCGCCGCCGCCCGACATCCGCCCGCCCTGCAACAACAAAAACAACATGTTACAGCAACCTTGCATTATCTAAGGTCAATGACCCAACATGTGCGCTAAATATATGCCCGTGCCATAATGATAACATTAGAAACTAATCAAGCAGTTTATAATGTGCAGATCGCAAGCGACGATGGCGCTCTAATATTGGAGGCCAAGACCCACTGTAAAACTAGATGACAAAACAAACATATTAAGATGTACATCTGAACTGCGAAAAACATCTTATCAGACCTAAGAGATTATTAAATACTAGCTTTCGCCCGTGACTTAGTGTGAAAAACAAAATTAAGTAGCCTATGTGTTCTTCTAGACTATTCTACATCTATGAAAAACATCGAGGTCCGTTCAACAGTTTAGGCTACAAACTAACAAACATCGATCCATCTAAGCTTTCGCATTTATATTGCTAGCTGTTCCTCGCGACTTTGCCCGCGTGAAATTAAAAAATATAACCTATGTTACTTACGGATAAATTACCTTTCTAACGGTGAAAAAATTTTTAAATTCGGCCCAGTAGTTTTTGATTTATTTCATTAAATACAAAAATACAAGTCTTTCCTCTTTATAATATTAGTATAGATATAGATTAGTAAGAAGTAAGATAGCTCAATGATAACATCAAATCATTAAAAAGCAATGCCCTAACGTTATCAATTATCGGAGTTCCCGCGTTGCTTCGCAAGGTCAGGGTCTGCGCATTGGAAGTCAAGGACATTATCCCGATCGATACGGATGCTGCGCGAAGGTCCCGCGATAGAGAGGCACGGGGGAAAGAGATGGCTATGCCATTAACACGTCGTGTGAAATGACCCGAAAATATTATCCTACATTATATTTAACGCGAGCTTTTATACCCCTTATAATTATCTTACTTCTTATTAATATTACAAACTATATTTCGCTCTCGACTCCGTCCGCGTAGAATTAAAAACCAGAAGAGGATAGCCTATCTTCTAGACTATGCTCTCCATCTGTGCTAAATTCCATCTACATCCGTTTAAACTACAAACTCTAACAAACATCCATCCATCCATGCATTTAAACTTTCGAATTTATAGTATTAGTAAGATGCAAAAGTTTAGACGTATGGATGTTTTTTAGAGTTTGTAGCCTAAACTGCTGAACGGATCTCGATGAATGGCATAAATGTGGCGGATAGTTTGGAAGAACAGAAGAAGCCAGAAGTAGCCAATGACTGACTTTTGTTTTTTTTTAATTACATGCGGATAGAGTCGCGGGGATACGCTAGTTGTGTAGAGATAGATTAAATATAAACACTGGTACACGTAACTTGTGTTAAGCCGCAAGTTGTTTACGTTCGGCTCCGTTCCCGACCTAAACGGATTACACCAGCCTCTAATGCGATAATTCCTAATACAAACATAAGACAAATAATTATTTAGGTAATATTCTAAAGCCTATACAAGCTCAATTAGCAACAATTTATCTGTCAGTTGAATTGTACAGTTAAACTTTTGCCGACACATTTAACAGAAAAATTGTTTTACAGGGGTTGGAACTGAGATTATATAGAGTGCTGTATTGCATTAAATCGTTAAGTGATCTCCCTTAGCATAGATTTACGATTTAAATTAATGTTTTATCTCGAACAATTTTTGAATGCGTCCTTAAATTTTATATAATACTAGCTGTTCCCATGCGGCTTCATCCGCGTGAAATTATAAAAACTTTATTTCATTGCTTACTACATTTGTCACATTATCAATTGCAAATGTCAAAACGACATGACATGATGACACACCATGGCAATCTTGCTTCCTTGATGTTGGCAGCAACTTATGGTCTCTTTCCCACATTAGGGTTTTTATCCAAAATATTTACCCCCTAAGTTTAATGGCGTGAAAATATATAGCCTAAAGCGTGACGTAATTGTAGGGCTTTATTAAAAAAAGAATTATTCAAAAATATGCTGTAATTGCTGACATCTTAGGCAACAAAGAAGTTTGTGTTTACGCTTTATTATATTAGTACAGATAAGATCAGAATAGGAATTGACTAGCTGACGCCCGCGAATCCGTCCGCGTGAAATTTAAATAAATGATAAAGTAGCCTATATTTAGACTATGCTCTACATCTATGGCAAATTTCATGAAGATCCGTTCAGCAGTTTAGGCTACAAACTCTAACAAACATCCACCAAAACTTTTGCATTTATAATATTTAAGTAAGAAGTAAGTTTAAGCTAGTTTTTTGTATCGTAACTTCGAGTGCGGGAAGTTTTTCATTATTAATGCTAGCTTTGACCAACCAAATACTAAATCAATGATGCTTGCATGAAATAGGAAACGTGATGGTAAGGTTACATAACCCTTTGCAACGCTACGACGTTGCAAAGTTCAGAAACAGTATTACTTGACTTGGGAACTGGGTTTGTTGATAGTATTGCATGCCATTGTTAGGAGTTTGGTTTATTTTTCTTGAGTCACGAATTGTCTTGGTATTAAGAGATAATAAAATATGTTATGTAAGGAAGAAAGAATTAAATGCCACTTGTTACCGATAAATTGTTAATTTGGTCAGTTTACATTTTTACTGTAGTTTTTTCTGGCAGATAATAAAATGACTGACTGATGAATAAATTCTTACTTCATCGCATGGAATCTTGTTTCGATTTTTTTTATAATATCAGTAGGCAAACGAGCAAGCGGCCACCTGAATCCGCCGAAATGGTGAAGCGACCGCTGCCCATAGACATCCGCAATTGCAGATGCGTTGCTTACGCTTAATCGACGGAAGAGGAGACGCACATAAACAGGATACTTCCCCTTCCTACGCGTCTCCTCCGCCGTCAAATACACTTTACTATCTCATCCCTTCCTCTTAAGAAAGGGGTGGAAAGGAAAAGGGACTAAAATTAAATTAAACTTTAATAGATAAACAAACTTTATTGCTTATTTCTTATTAGATAATTATAATACTTGTTGAAATTAAGTGAGTCCAAACCGTCCATCTTTTGCTATTGTTAAACGAGCTTTGCTGAAAAAAGTTCTTCAAACTTGGACTTCAATATGTGACTTAAATGGGCCTTTTACCTGTGGAATATCCAACACAAACACGGCCTAATACTGAAACTAATCTTAAACAGTAACAGACGTCAAAATTGAAACGGAATTTGGGCTTTAAAAGCAGCCCTCATCATCATAATCCTATCCTATCCCATATCATTTAAGACGCTGAACATTAAATGCTAAGTTGCTGGAGTTTCCATTTATTATACTTTATCGTAACTTAGTTATTTATTAGTCTACATAAGTTACAACGGAGTAAAATTACGTAGCTCGGAAACATATTTCATGAAGTTATCGAACTAAAAACATTAATGAATGGTAAAAGTAGCTGAAGAACCGGCCATAAATGTCGTTTCAGTAGCTAACCGATAGTAACATAGAAAAGTAGCACACATCTTAATGAACCTTAAACAGTTCTTTCCTTGTAAAGAGAAATTAAACATACCGTTTAAACAAAGCCTAAAATAGCCACAACACCTGGAGTTTTGTTTGTTTGGGAATTCCGATTACCCAGTAAGGGGGTCAAGGCGAATGGTTGAACAAAGAATTGTTTTAAATACATACATTAACTTTGTTAACATTTACGAGTTTTATATGAAGAAATAATAAACTAGATGTTAAAAAACTCTTAGAGTATGCACACACGTGAAACTGTCGCCTAACTGTTGTGCGATTGTCGATTATTTCGTAGCAAATTCAATTGTTTAGGTGCAGAACTAAACATCGAATAGTGTGCACACCACATCAACTCATAGGAATCAAAGCGCGACTAAACAGTTGTGCGATAGTATAGTTGCAAGTGTGCGCTCGCTCTTAATATTGTTTCATTGACTTGGAATCACCTAATCGTTACTTTCATAAAGTAGCGAATAAAAATGTTCTGTTAGATGAACATTAAAAATACTCCCTTCTTATTTATTTGGCTTTATCTGTAATCTCATAAATTTATATTCTAGGTCAATTTTGTAACAAATCTATAGATTTCAAGAATATTATTATAAAATATGGAACAATCTTTGAGTATCTTACTAAGATCAGGTGTGTTCGCCTCGTAGTTCCATTTTATGTTGAGATGCTAAGAGCTTCCGAATCAGCTGATTTTTTAATAAAAAAACACGATATATTAAGGCATTTATTTAGAGCGGGCGCACACCTTTTACTAAACTATCGCACATCTGTTGTGCGATTGTCGATTGTTTCGCTGTCAATTCAATTGTTTAGTTGCACAACTAAAAATCGAGTAGTGTGAACTCCATATATGCTCATAGGATTCAAAGCGAGACTAAACAGTTGTGCGATAGATTAGTCAAAAATGTGCGCAAGCTCTTACTATTTGATTAAATTAAATCACTTATTTATACCTAATAATAATACATATACTAAATTGTTCTCTTCGTACATATTATTTTAATGCGAATGTTTACATGGTTGGATGGATGGATGTTATCACGTTACTCCAGAACAATTGAACAGATCATGAAGGACTTTGCAATAGGGATAGATAGCTATTTAGAATAGCGCATAGCTTACTTACGAAGTTTTTTTTAATTCCACTCAAATGAAGTCGGGGGCAAAAGTTATAAAGGCAAACTGGGTTTATTTTCATGTGAACTTTTTCGTGTACTTAGACGGGTTAAAGAATGAATCTAGGTTTTATAAATTAACTAGCTTTCGCCCGCGACTCCGTCCGCGTGGAATAAAAAAAAACAAACGTGAGTAGCCTATGTGTTCTTCTAGACTATCCTCTACATCTATACCAAATTTCATCGACATCCGTTCAGCCGTTTAGGCTACAAACTCTAACAAACATCCATCCATCCATCCATCCATCTAAACTTTCTCATTTATAATATTAGTATGAAGTATGATTGGTATTTCAGTTTTTCTTGTTCATTACTCTGTGTGTATTTCAATATCCCACTGCTAGTGTAACCAGAGGAAATAACGTAAAGGAAATGCGGTACCGCGGATGAAATACGAAACTCGTGCTCTTTACTTTCTTGTTAACAGGGTTACCAGTTGATAATTTTATTTTATTACGTAAAATAATAAAATATGAAAAACCAGCTGTTGCTCGCGACTTCGGCCACATGAAATTAAAAAAACAACATAGCCTTATGTTACTCACTGATAACGGTTTTTAACGGTGAAAGAATTGAAATCGACCTAGTACTTTTTGAGTTATTTCAATACATACAAAAATACAAATATTTCCTCTTTATAATATTAGTTTAGATAAAGTAATAAAAGAGTTCTCTGCTTACGTTTAAATTTTAGTACATATGATACCAAAAACCTAGTTTCTGGTATAAAAAACGACTTAAATAAGTTCAACTTACATAATTAACATTAACCTTGTACAATAACTTAGATTTCAGTCATTGATAACTTACCCGTTGGTTTCAGGGGTGTGTTTGGAACCCGGCTGCCATGGCGACCGGCGACCCCGCGCGACCTGCAAACAAGGAAACCATTTCAATACAATGAAAAATTGAAATTCGACGATTCTAGTCACTGGACAAGTCAAGGCAAAATACAAACGAACGGGTTTTACGATCTGTCAGTGACATGACATAGTTTCAAGTCCAATTTTTCTCAAGAAATCCCGCCAAACCGCTAAAACATTTTTCCTCAATAGACGCAAGTGAAACGATAGATGATGACATAATTTTCAGTTGAGATTCGCGGTTACAAGAATGTCAGGTAAATTATATCTATACTAATATAATAAAACGTAAACACACACTTCTTTGTTGCCTAAGATGTCAGCAATCACAGCATATTTTTGAATAATTATTTTTTTAATAAAAAGCCCTACACTTAAAAACCCTAATGTGGGAAAGAGACCATAAGTTGCTGACAACATCAAGGATGCAAGTTTGCCATGGTTGGTCATGTCATGTCATTTTGACATTTGCAATTGAGAATTTGACAAATGTAAACAATGAAATAAAGCTTTTTTTAATATCACGCGGATGAAGCCGCATGGGAACAGCTAATTAATTATATAGCCGTATAGTTAAAACAGAATTGAGTAGTTTTTTAAGTAATTTGTGTCACATTAGTCTTTGCTACAGGAAAAAATACGTCCATTACATCTAATTCAATTAGATAGATAAAAATCCATTTTGTTCCAAGCCTGTTTCTCTTCATTATACAGTCGTGTGGTTTTAGATTAACTGCGGCCACTACGTCTTTGTTAACACTTTCTACGATTTGTCTTTCTTTACAATTTCCTACTTTATTTTAATCTTCATTTCTTTTGTTGCAATTCATCAAGGAAACATCTGCTTTCGATTTAATACATAATTATCGCCAATTAAAAGGTATATAAGAAAATCTTGCTAATATTATAAATGCGAAAGTTTAGATGGATGTTTGTTAGTTTGTAGGCTAAACAGCTGAACACATATCGATGAAATTTGGCATAGATGTAGAAGATAGTCTGAACAACTACTAATTAAGTTTTTTTTTAATTCTGCGCAGAATCGCGGGCGAAAACCGGTTATATATCCTGCAGGCATTTTCCCTTTGGTGTCATGAATTCATATCCTCTTGCTTGAAATCCATCCATACTTTCGTTCAAATGTTTATCAAGTTTGAATTCTATTTCACTTAACTTAGTCAATTTCTAAACCATAAACGCTATTCCGTGGTTGAAAAAGATTTTTTTATTGTGACCGATTTAAAGGTCGCTGTAATTTATGAAAAGATCGGAAACAAAAGCTATAGACACACAAAAATTGTAAAGTATAATCAGCGACTCGTTTTATTCAAATCAAGTCCCCTCTGAGCCGTAATTTGTTTTTCAATGGCATCGAGTTAGATTCCGCTCCAGAAATAAGAATATTCAAGCTCTCAAAATCTTAATTACGAATTACAATGACGTTTGCCAGATGACGTCACAAAACGGTAAAATTAAATTAAATCTCTTTTAAAATTAAAACAGTGTTTAAATTTTAACTAGCTTTCGCCCGCGACTCCGACCGCGTGGAATTAAAAAATACAAAAGCAAGTAGCCTATGTGTTCTTCCAGACTGTCCTCTACGTTTATGCCAAATTTCATCGAGATCAGTTCACCCGTTTGGGCTACAAACTCTAACAAACATGCATCCATCCACCTAAACTTTCGCATTTATAATATAGTAAGATAAGATTAGTAAGATTAACCCGCACTGACTTCACATAGGTTCAATGATACGAAAATGTGTTTATTTACATCACATTAGAAACCTCTAAATCAGTATTTCTCCTCTATGTTACATGTATGGCGTATAAAAACATTTATTTTGAATCACTCTATCTATTACTAGCTGTTGTTCGCGACTTCGCTTGCGTGAAATTAAAAAAAACATAGCCTACGTTATTCACTGATAACGTAGCTTTTTAATAGTGCAAGAATTTTTTAAATCAATCCAGTAGTTTTTGAGTTATTTCAATACATACAAAAATACAAATCTTTCCTGTTAATAATATTAGTAATATAGAAAACTGCATCAAAATCCGTTGAATAGTTTTAAAGATCTAAGCATACATAGTTGATACGGTTGTTGTATTGACTTTTCATATAAAAGTCAATGTTAATATTTGAATTCCTGACAAGTATAGTGGCAACACCTGGTTGATGGCTTTGTTACAAGTCAAAGTGTTTGCAGTATCAATAGTAGATAATAAAATCAATTGTATTTTAAGTAAACTATGTTTTAGGTCTATTTGTAGGTATACGTGACTAGATAAACCGATGACCTAGATCCGGCGAGCTCGTTGTCACGCCTCGCTGGCTCCCAGCGGCCGCTTTCATCAAATATACTTTTAATCCCATTTTTAATTAATAAGGTTGTCAAATCACCAGGAAAAGGTATATAAGTATTCTCTACTATGTCCTAATGTGACTAGAGTAACCATACTTCTCTTTCTTGTATGTACAGTTAAGGACAATTTGGACACTACTGAACTCGCAGATGACATCGGATGTCGATAATATCGAGAAATAAAGTTAGAAATTATAGAAGATATGGGATTTCCTAAAACCAGTGCTATTTTTTAAACAGTTTATGAGAACAGTTTGAGAACCTCTGTCTTTAGAATTTATATAAGTTAGATGGAATACTGATTCTCTCTTGAGCGAGAAAGATTGTAAACATAAATCTTTATAGGCCGAATTCTGAAACGCATATTTAATAATTCGCTTTTAACGTGAATATTTTAATAGAATTTGGAAATAGTGGCCTTATCATTTATAGCTGTTATATACTTATGTCGTTTCAGTATACGGCCTTAAGAGTATAAGACCAAATGATTGATAAAATATAGAACTATTTTTTGTTTCTTCGATATGACAACCCTAGTCATGTCCCTACCTTAACGCTTGCTCGCTCGTTTTTTGCTTGAAGCCATTGAACCGCCTTTACTTGTACCGCTATCTGCTTCCGTCATTGTAACCATTATTGTCTTAACAATAAGGTACGCTTTCGTTTGTTTTGTGTTGTGAAATAACTTGGTAATGTTTTCCTACGTAGTTTTATCTGTAAGTTCAAGTTTTGATGCACCGTTTGCTCAGAGTTTTTACCTCGATAGAGTTATTGTGGTAAAATGTACATGTAATATGTTTTTACAAGTATTACATTGTACTATAAATAATGTTAAAAACTGGTGTAAACCATTATTTAGATAGAGTACAATATTTCTAACATCAGAGTGTGAACAGTGTCGGATAAACTTGGACCCGTCGGGGGTCCTTCACGGTAAGCGATTACTATCATTCTCACTAAATTCACTAAATTCTCAAATGCGTAGATTACTTCTTATTCGTGTTTCTTTTAATAGTATTAAATAAAAAAATATTACTAATATAAATGCGAAAGTTTAGATGGATGAATATTTGTTAGAGTTTGTAGCCTAAACTACCGAACGGATCTCGATGAAAAGCATAGATGTAGAGGATAATCGGGAAGAACAAATAGGCTTTATCTTTTTTTATCTCCACGCGGATTGAGTCACGGGCGAAAGCTAGTATATATAAAATCGTGTGATTGAAATGAATGCATTCCATATAAAACTTCCGTATCAAGTTTAGTAGAATTCCTAGCCTCACATGGCAAAGCTTCACGTTAGCAATAAAGAGCCTGCCTCTGCCGAGGTGAGTGCATTGAGCTGGAAAACCTCCCCTGTACTTACTACTAGTAATACGATGTTTAGGGTTGTCAAAATAAGATTTTAAAAAGTTAATGGCAAATTTGCTACAATATCTTATTCCGTCACAGCGCACTTTTTATAGAGTATTTTAATATATTACTGGACTAGCTGTTGCTCGAGATTTCGTCCACGTGAAATTAAAAAAATAGTAAAGAATACAGCCAATGTTATTCAAGGATAGCGTAGCTTTTTAATGGTAAAAGAATTTTTAAAATCGGCCCAGTAGTTTTTGAGTTATCTCAATACATACAAAAATACAAATCTTTCCTCTTTATAACATTATAATAGTATAGATTATTTTATTATATAATTATATATTAAGTTTAGATAGCATCAAATTGTTTGATATATAAGCGAATTTGTGGTTTTCAACTGTAATAAGACCTATTGCCATTTTAAAAATTCTCATTAATACAGAAGTAAAGATTTAGGAATAAAGTTTTAAATTATTCATGTAAGAATTTTTGACAACCCTATAATAGCGGGATACGAAACTCTTAACGTAGATTAAAATAGACGCTGTCTCGTTGCGATCTTGTACCTTTTGATTTTCTACTTGAAGATATTTTCGTTCGCTTCTATTTTGTCTTAAGTGTATTTAAAAACTTTGAACATTTTCCTAAGTGAAGTTGACGTTGTTTTAAAAATCGTGTAAGTGAAATTCTGAAACAATTACTGGAGACAAACGTTTATAAAATTGCTTTAATAATTAGGACACTAATAGTCTGCTTGCATTTATGTATAACATAGCTGAGCATGATGGGAAATGACGGTTTAAACATGAAATCTTTTATTTTTTTAAGAGTTGAGAATAGATTTTCCATCTGTCTTCTATTCATCATCACCACACTATAAGTCCCCACTAAGCTCGGAGTCTACCCCAACTTAGAGGTGAATAGGCAACCACCACCATAATCAACCACACTAACCCACTGCGGGTTGACTTCACACATATCTTTGAATTTCTTCACCGATATGTGCAGGTTGCATCACGATTTTTCCCTTCATCGTAAGAGCGGCGTGGGGCTAATTTAGTGATATCCAAAGTAAACCGACGAGTGTATGAGGAAGGGATTCAAGAGTTGAACGAGAAATCTACGAGCTAAAGTTCATCAAAAGCAAAAATTTCAAAGGGTATATGTGAAGAAGTTTGGAAATCCCTGGTTTAAAGAGGTCATTTAATACCAAATTGTCTTTAAGACGATGTGGACACCTCGCTCTTATTCTCACATTTTAAGGTCAACAGAATTACGAAAAACACACAAATCGTATCGTAGTAATGTCGCAATGTTTTGTTGGACATAATGAAATAAACGTAACTCTTTCGACCTTGTTGAAAATAAGCGATCAAGTTATTCGATTTATTTATACAAAGTTTATCTCTTGAGTTTTCTGTCTTGTACTAGCTTTCGCCCGCAACCCCGTCTGTGTGGAATTAAAAAAAAGTAAGTAACCTATGCGTTGTACGTTCTGTCGAATTTGCCATCTAAACGTCTGAACGGATCTTGCTTAAATTTAGCATAGTTGTAGAAGATCTAGAAGAACACATAGGATACTTAAGTTTTTTTTTTAATTCTACGCGGACGGAGGCGTGGTCGGCAGCTAGTCCTTAATAATCCACACTGGTAATCCTAAACCGACTAATTAATCTTGTAGATTTAAATGAAATAAATTTAATAAATTCTGGATCTAATTTCGCACAAAGTTAAAATGGCAGCCTTAATTGTTTCCTAAACGTAATTACTAAGTCAAATGTAGTCAACTTCGACGTTTGTTTTAACTGTTTGCCGGAAGGAAATTGCAAATTGGAAATAGTTGACGAAATTGAAATTTCAATACTAACTTCAGTTCGGAAAATGTATTTGGATTATGCATTATAATGAGTTTTCATTGCCTAAAACGAAGAGCGCACAACTTTGACTAAACTATCGCACAACTATTTAGTCGCGCTTTGATTACTATGAGCTTATATGGTGCGCACACTACTCGATTTTTAGTTGTGCAACTAAACTGTTGAATTGACTACGAAACTATCAATAACATAACAGTTGTGTGATAGTTAAGTCAAAGGCTTGCACACTATAGGTGTGTGCTCATGGTATTGCGAATATCCAGCGTCGATATTCACCTTAGTATTTCCTGTCGTTTGCCTCCTCTTATAAGACAATAACAATAACGCCTTTATCAGTTTTTTATAAGTGCCTTTCATTTCTTATTATCCGTGCAAAAGGGATTAAAATGGATAACCTAGTATACAACAAAGCACTTTAAAGTTTCAGGAGTAACCTTTAACTTGTTAAGCAGACAATCCTGTCTCTTCCGTAAATAGACAGAGTGCTGTGTTCCCGTTTTAACACGTTTATTGCTGTATTAAAACACTAGCTTCCGATCGCGACTCTGCCTGCATCGAATTATAAAAAACAAAAGTAAGTAGTCTATGTGTGCGTCCAGTCCATCCTCTATATCTATGTCGAATTTCATCGAGATCCGTTCAGTAGTTTAGGCTACAAACTCTAACATCAATCTAAACTTTCGCATTTATAATATTAGTAAGAAGTAAGATTAAAACACTATTGCTGTCTCTGTAGGTTTAGAGATTGGGACGGATGACAATATTTGATCGAAGAAGTGTTTCAAGAGAGGAACTTAATATGAATTCAAAATGACGTTTCAATTTTACTTACGTCTTATATCGCGGGAATCATTACGCAGCACAACATTTTGACCTTTGACTGGAGATATATTTGAAAACAACTATGCTATGGTATAGATGTAATTATCATTATTACCTTACAACAGAAAAGTGGTAATTTAGTACAACTTTGCCTAGTCCGTACCTCTATTGTCAACAGCCAATTGTTTAGTTTGTAGTGTAACATCGTCAATTATTGTGTATCGCCACTTGTTCAAGACGTTTCAAAATAACGTACAATCAGCCACAGACAGTGCAGGTGCAATTACGTGAGGAATGCGACGCGAGCGCGCCGATCCTTATGAATTATTTATAGTATTACGATAACCATAGTTTTAATTGTAAAAAGGACAGTTCTTACTTGAGACGACAAAATATAATGTATTTAATATTTTAAGTGCTGTAATTTGTCAAAGATACCAATTGTATTATGTTGTATCGATTCATTAAAAATAAAATAAATTGTTGGGACTATAATTTTTGTATTAGTATAAAAATTGTTATTAAAAATAATAATCAAATATTGATATCATTTTATGTAATACGAATAAGTAGTAACAATGTCAAAATTTACATATAAATTAAATTAAAAATCCACGTCCCGAATTTTGCAAATGAATGTTGTCACCCTACAAAACACGCTATGCACCAGTCTCACAAGCACTCTCTCACTTGAAGTTGCAACAGCTCGATCTCGGTTATTATAAGAACGGTACTGAAATAATATCGACTACCACTTGTCCATTTAACGTACATACATAAATAACTTTCTGTCAATACTAAATGGCACAAGTAGAGACAACCGATGTTAATCTGCTTTGAACTTTCCAAAGTTTGTTCCTATAATATTGACGATGTTTGTACAAAACGAACTAAGGCTGCTTTTTGCGTAGATCGTATTTTTCAGGTCTTGAACCCCACAATCTTGCACATATAGAATACTTTATAAAGCTATATATATCATAGGCTATAGTTATATATACAACAATTAACAGTGGTAGAGTAGAGCCCGCTTTAATATCTTAGCACGAATGGGTAGGCTCGCCCGGTGCAATACCACGACCACACAGAAGACAGGCGTGAAGCGGGAGCAATTCCGCGTACAGTCTGATGAGTGTGGTGCCGGAGGCCCAATTTTAGTCCCTTTCCCGTTCCACCCTTTTCTTATAAGGAAAGTATTGGATGGGAAAGTGGATTTGACGGTGGAGGAGACGCATAGGAAGGGGAAATATCCTTTTTATGTGCGTCTCCTCCTCCGTCGTTTTGGGGTAGGCAACGCATCTGCAATTGCGGATGTCTATGGGCAGCGGTAGCTTCGTCATTTCGGCGGATTTAGGTGGCCATTTGCTCATTTGCCACCTTATTGTATAAAAAACATAAAATAGGAAAATATACGTGTTTCTAATTCCAGTTGCCGTCTCACTTGACCGATTACAGTTCCAATGAACTTTATTAAACAAAACGACAATATGTCAGGCCATCGTCAAAGGTCAATCAAATGCCAAGTAATAAATATGACGTTAGAGAATAAAGATGCAAATATTATACTGGTAGAATGTTCAAAAATATATTCACTCATAATTTTTTATCTGTGTTTTAACTATTTGCGATTAATAATTTTTGATTCCACACAATAATATGGCATCACACTAGAACAATAATATCTGTTACTGTTAATTTAACTACTCTGAGTGCGGTAGTTAAGTTAATTATTATTTTTCATTCAGATTTCATAGAACATACAGGGAGTTGCAGATTATATAAGTTCGAGGTTCTCTATAATAATGCAGGTGACAAGAAATTTCAGCAAACATGTTTACACTCATTATTACAGTCACTAACAACTGACGTTAACAAATATTTATCAAGATAATTAGCGTCAAACATTCGCTTATCAACGTAACAGTTGTGAAATCATCATCACCAGCTCACTATATGTCCCCACCGAGGGGCTCGGAGCCTACCGTAAAGTTAGGGTGACTAGGC
>LD688954.1:537786-549439 GCA_003118335.3 Papilio memnon | reverse complement strand
TATGGGCAGCGGTCGCTTCGCTATTTCGGCGAATTCAGGTGGCCGCGTGCTCGTTTGCCACCTTATTGTATACAAAATAATAATAATAATAATGAATCTCTAGATAATGATCAAATAAATAGAAACTTCAGCAACCCGGCATTAATCTAATAACAATGGAATTAGATCCAGCGAAAGTTCATGTTTAATTTTCTTAAAGATTTTTTCGTTTCTTTGATGCGTTATTTATTTATAAGATATCTCGAGCATGTCACCGCCTACGTAAATAAAACGTATTAATTATCATTCGCCCACATTGGCTTCTCAATCAGAACTGATCTGCAGTAAGCTCGGCTCGAGTCATGTGAGCGTTAGGGACGTTATCATTTGGTCTTTGCCAACTTTATAGATTGTGTACAGAATATAGATTGATTATTTTGTTTACTTTTTTGCTTAACTACTAGAGATTTACTAAAATCCCGTGTGCACATTAGAACAAGCGTATTCGAGCGATATCGCTAACACAATTGACAAAGTGTCAGAAAGTATAGGAATATGTCAAGCATTTGACTTATCGAATGTTATTGTCAGTTCCATACATTTTTGACTTTTAGATGTTGTTAATATAATGTTACTTGCTCTAAAGGGCAAGGACAAATATGTTGATTAAAGAAATGGTTTGTTATCTATGTAATTATCTCTATATCGCTATCAGTTGGGCGGTGTACCCCGTGACGTCACGCCGCGTCACATTTGCGTAACGCGCGTCCATCCGCGTATTTATTTAAGGCGGCCATTTTGAAAATAGCCGACTTCATGTCGTGCATGTGTCAATGTATTTTTAGCGCCGGTGGAGTAGGTCACCTGAGAGGTGAGACATTTTTAACGTCCTGTATGTTTGTAAAGATTCTTAATGGCTTTTGAACTTTTCTGTCTTTATTAGTCCTACTATATCAACACTGAGGGCTTAGAGCTTACTCTAAGTTGGGGATAACAAGGACATAGTAACCATGCTGGCTCAGTGCGGGTTGACACTCATCTTTGAATTTCCTTGCAAATATGTGCAGTTTGCATCGTTGCATTTTCTGTTTAACAATGAGTTAACTTTTTAATAATATAATTATATCAAAGAATAACTATATTGACTATGTTTTGTATTTAGTACCTACGCGTAATAAGCATCAATTTTATAACATTTCTAGCCGTTTGTTTCAATGTCAGATCATAATTAATGAACGTAACATTAATAGATTCTTGGAATGTGTTAGCAATTTTAGTTGTTCGTTGATTTATCTTTGAATTTCTACGTAATTTTAAAGAAAAGTAACAATAATCTTAACAAAGGGAAACATTTAAATTAGAAGACAAATTGATAATCCATTTCGTTAGTTAAATATTAACGATTAAAAACTATTAAGAGTGACGAAATAACGGAATGTAGATCGATCTGGTGGATGAAGCCATGGTACGACACAAAAAAGGACAGGCAAATAGTATTGTAGACAATTCAATGAATGATAGGCATAGATTATCGAAGCATTGAGAGCTTCACCGGCCACAGATTAGCAGAATATTTACCTATCAGCGGATAGCAAACGTAATTAGAATCACGCATACCGGCGCGGCCGCGT
Organism: Papilio memnon; assembly: GCA_003118335.3. NCBI lineage: Eukaryota > Metazoa > Arthropoda > Insecta > Lepidoptera > Papilionidae > Papilio > Papilio memnon. Next base: position 547,829 of record LD688954.1, on the reverse strand, counting down.
GGGCGACGCACTCCCGCATTTATACTAAACATATTCTGCAATATGTACTTTTATACAAACTACATGTTAAAATTAAATAAACCTAAATAAAAGACCCTTCATTTTCATATAATTTAGTAATCAGCAACCTTCAAGGAACTTGAAAGGAGATTTTATGAAATATTTTCGTAACCTTTAGTTTAGAATCTCTCCCATTAACTCCAGATTCAAGGTCACTCGAGGAGAAATGCAAAGCTAATAAAGAAACATGTTGCATCCAAAATAATAACTAACCTCCCCAGACACATTAGGAATAATGTCCCAAATTTCAGAATCATAAATAAATTGGAAATAAAATGTATTTTCCGCCTAAAGACATTTCTCAATATGAAATGCGCTACAAATTGGAATAAACCTTTAGTGATATTTCATATTATTATCGCTGTTTGTTAGTAAAACTATAAAAACAACGTTCAACGCGTTCCCCAATACGCGAACGCATTGCTCGTTTATCACAAAACTTCTTTGATGTGAACTATCATGGCGACAGATTTGATAACGACCTTCTAGAACTGAAGTTTTTTGAGCGTAAAATTATTAGAAAATTGTAAATATCTATTTAATAGAGCTATATGGACGAGGACTGGCAATACACCAAGTTTCAGAACCGACGAAATCTTACTAACTCTTATTACAAAGAGAATATTTGGATGGCATGTTTGTTACCACGTAACTCCAAAACTACTGGACCGATTTGGATGAAATTCGAACGAAAGATAGATTACATCTTGAATTGTAACTTACGCTCGTTTTTTTTAAACCATTCGACTAAAAACGGTAGCGACAGCTAAAGAACGAAATACGGGGAACTAGACAACCTACCCTAACGTCTGGCATAACTACCCGAGCTGTAGATAATGAGGTTAAAGCGAAAATAACACTCAAAGACACATATCCCAGTCGAATCTATTTCTGACGACAATAACGAGAATGTTATAGTCGCTGGAACTGAAATAACTCGACGTACATGTCATCGAGAAGCACACAAATGTTTAATGCTAACTTACAATCTTACTTCTTACTAATATTATAAATGGATGGATGGATGTTTGTTAGAGTGAGACAGAATGCGATGAGATTTGGCATATTTGTCTGGAAGAACACGAAGTCTACTTTTTTTAATCCCGTGCGGACGGCGTCTAGGGCGAAAGCTCGTATATTGATAATATTAATTACGTGTATATTATTAGTAGATATAAGATTTTTCTTAATTTGAAGAAACTCACAATAGTTTCGGTTTTTTATTTTTAATAGTTAATTATAATGCAATGAGAATTTTGAGTTTTATAGCACTTTATTTGTCATTGAGTTTATTACAAATTCTTCTTCAATAAAAAATAACTTTTAATTAATTTTATCTACTATCAAATATTTTCTGTTTATCTATATCTATACTAATATAAAAAAGCGTAAACACACACTTCTTTGTTGCCTAAGATGTCAGCAATTACAGTACATTTTTGAATAATTCTTTTTTTAATAAAAAGCCCTACACTTACGTCACGCTTTAGGCTATATATTTTCACACCATTAAACTTAGGGGGTAAATATTTTAAATAAAAACCCTAATGTGGGAAAGAGACCATGCGTTGCTGCCAACATCAAGGAAGCAAGATTGCCATGGTTTGTCATCATGTCATGTCATTTTGACATTTGCGATTGATAATTTGACAAATGTAGGTAAACAATGAAATAAAGTTTTTATAATTTCACGCGGATAAATCCGCACGGGAACAGCTAGTAAATAATAATTTTGAAACAGTTATCTGTAAATTTATATAGAATCTATAATAAGCCTTTCGTTAAAATCTAGTTTCCTTGAACCATAATATCTAAGCGGTTAACGTTGAAGAGGCTCGTTACATAAATTTAAAAGCTATTTGCGCCACTAATAATTTCACAGTCATCGGTCGAAATTTATATTTTATTGGCCAACAGTGTAATTGCTTTCGACGTTCGGTTCGTCGAGTAATTTCGTAATAGATATCTCACTTCTTGAATAATTATGATGTAGTCCACGTAATTACGTATTTTGAGCTATTAAATTGCCACGTAATATACAATCGTGATAATTTTAAATGAGATTGATTTTATTATGTGCCCAAAATATATGGAATGTCAAAATATGTTATTGATTTGTAATAAGGAGATTATGTTGACGTAAAGGGGACTGTGTCAAGAGAAAATATCCTAATTTTAGCCCCTTTCCTTTCCCACCATTTTCTTATAAAAAAAGGATGGGAAGGGAATGGATTTGACGGTGGAGACGCATAGAAAAGGGGAAATATCCTCCGGGTAGGCAACGCATCTGCAAATGCGGATGTATGTTTGCAGTGATTGCTTCGCTTTCTCGGCGAATTCAGGAGGTCGCACGCTCGTTTGATACCTTCTCTATACTAATTTTATAAAGAGAAAACTTTGTTTTTTTGATTGAAATGAATAGGCTCAAAAACTACTTGGCCGATTTTAAAATTCTTTCACCGTTAGAAAGGTAATTTATCTGTGAGTAACATTGACTATATTTTTTGATTTCTTTATTATTATTTTTAAATTTCACACGGACGGAATCGCGGGTAAAAGCTAGTAATATAAAAAATAACTATATCAGCCATGGTATCTAGTAGTTACCTTCAGGTATCTTGATGGTAGTACCGAGGTTGATCTGCTGCAGGCGGGCGAGTGCAGCCTGTTGCAGCGCGCGCCGCTCCACCTCGCTGAGCGCGAGTAACGAGGTGTCCGCAAGCCGCACGCAGCGCCCACTGCCGTCTGTCCAGCAACAGCTGCCCTGCACAACGCGTCACGTCATCACACTGATAATGCTAATAATGCACTCACAATCGATTAATAGGCTTAAACTCGCTTAGGGTAGATTTACACTAAGGAACTCACTGATCATTGAATGGTTAGTACAGATCCAAAACAAAGTCAGAACTTAGTAATTATGTATTAAATGTGTTAAAAAATAATACATTTTGTATAAGTTTTTAGTTTTTCTAACTAGTACCATACTATAAAGGGAAATTACATATTTTTCTTAGTATTTTCGTGCAAACTCTAATTAAAGTATTTAATAGCAGTAACTACGATGATTCTTCAACGAAGAATTCTTTCACATTACGAAAGCTCTTTTATAAGCGAGTGAAGTAATTGTTTCTTTTAGCATTATGTTTGTAACTGATGAACATAATTTGGTCAAATTTTGGTACGATGTTTAGAAGACACCAGAGAAAGATTGAACGGTATATAGCTATCGGGAAAACATCGTTTACATTGACGATATAAATTGAATTATAGTAGACTAGCTTTAGCGACTCCGTCCGCGAGGAATTAAAAAAAAACAAAAGCGAGTAGCCCATGTGTTCTTCCAGACCATCCTCTACATCTATACCAAATTACATCGAAATCCGTTCAGCTGTTTAGGCTACAAGCTCTAACAAACATCCATCCATCTAAACTTTCGCATTTATAATATTAATTATGATTGCTTTGTATTCATAGTCATATTATTTATATAGTTTTATTTATGTGGCTTGTTTTACGGTAATTTTGAACTCTTAATTACTCGGTTCATAAAACGTAAGATTTTAATTATCATAACATTTGGCCGTCTATTGTTAAGTACTAGAGCCCAAGAGACGCTTGGATCTCGGCCAATATGCCACTGGCATACATACGGGTTCAAATCTTGCCGGAAGAGATTGCATATCGTGCGTTGAGACGCTATCATAAGAGTCATCGATGTCTGTTATCTATAATATATAATAATTATATTATATTAATATATAAAATAATATATCTATCTATACTAATATAATAAAGCGTCACTTCCTTGTTATGTGAGATGTCAGTAATCACAGCATATTTCAAACTCTACACTTACGACTATTTAATTTAGGAGGTGAATAATATGTAAATAATTATTATGCGAGAAAGGCGAGAAAGGAGAAAGGTTGCCGTGGTAACGGTAATTGTTAGCCAAAGGCCTTCGTTGTCATTTATGCATTTGAATTTTGACATTTGCACATGAAAGTTTTACGGAAAGTAAACAATAAAATACAGTTTTGATGGGAACAGCTAGTTATCTCTAAACACAATTACGAAATACATAGTGTTTTGTGCATGTTTTGTATGGTTGTATTCGTTCTATAGTTTTTCTAAGTTTCAATATAAAACTTACAAAATCTTCGCGCTCTCTGTTGGAGAACTGATCAAGGACATGAAGTCGATTACCTGAAACTGTGAGATACGTCTACTTTAGAAATATATGTTTTATTTAAAATAATTTACGTGCTAATTATTGTTTTCTTGTAACTAACGTAACTGTATACAAATAAACTAAAACCAAAAGCAATCTAAACTAAAAAATCTCGTAAATTCGCTAATAAAAGAGCTTTCTGCATCTATACTAATATTATAAAGAGGAAAGATGTGTATAATATTTTTGTATGTATAATGTATTTTGAAATAAGTCAAAAACTACTGGACCGATTTTAACCGTTATAAAGGTAGTTTTTAATTAAAATTAAAAATTGGTTAAACAAAATTTATGTTTATTCAAGAGTGACAAACGATAAAAACCTTACCCTAAAGGATTAAGTAATTAAGTATAAATAAATGAACAAAGCCTTAAACATTAAGTATACAAGTTAAGACATCGTTTTTTACTACAATTATGTAGTATTATGTATTTCCTATGGTACATTATTTATCCGATAGTATGAACATACAAATACATAGTGATTATTGCTATGATTCACAGCAACATCATAATATAGTATGTGTTTTGTCTGAGCCCTGCCCACGCTCTCTAGCTTCTGGGAACATGCGCGTTATGTTCAACAGATGTGTGTGAAAAGTTTTAGCATACACCACGGTTGCTATGCTGTAGAAAGCATATCTTTGCTGTTTTCCTTATTAAATATATTTAAACGTACTTTTTAAATAAAACTAACGTAGCTAAACTGTATTAACTATTAGATAAAAAAAAACTATTATATAACTATACAAGATCAAGTATGTATTTGTCAAGTTATAACTTAAAAACCGTAAAGATAACAATCGAATTTTGATCATGAACGTATAAAATTTTCAATGACTGTTTGATAATTAAAAAAAAGGTAGTATGACCATATAAACCCACTGTCTGAATAAATGATAGTCAACACTTGATCAACAGTAGACGTTTAAGGCATGTGCTACGATGGTGCTACGATGGTACTACGATGGGACTACGATGGGGCTACACCAGAAATATCAATTGCCTATTAATGTTTTTAAACATTGCTGATCCCTTCTACATTTCTTATCCAACTCATTCGCTTAAAAAAAGGAGGTAACAATAGGTTTTTGTAGCGTAGTAGGGCTTGTAAATTACGAACACCAATATATTATAGTAAGTATTTCAAGGTTAGACATTTAAACAAAAATTAAATATGTGATTTACGTTCGAACATAACAAAAAAATATTTTTCTAGTAGGAAAACAAATGTGGTATGCGTAGATAGATTTAGAACGGAGTGAAATGTTTCTATGAAACGAAATCTCAGTTCAAATCGATGTTTGCCAACAAATATGTGGGGTTAACTGTTAGTAATGTTATAGGATGCCTTGCAATTGAAATCCAGTAGGAAAAATATAGAAGCATGACTTGCTGATTTATAGTTTTTGTGAAGGCTAAGAACAGTGGAAACACGCTCTTATACTTCTTTTAATATGGAAGATTTACTTTAAAGATGAACGTTTAAAGTTGAAAATGAATAATTTCAGCACCTAGGTAATTTAACCAGTAACACTTTGTACTCGATGACAAAAATATTTACTAGACATTAAGAAAATTCTATGTGCTATCAAATCACATTTATTAAGGAGAGTTACGCGCTAAGATTGCCAAAGAACCTTCATCCTTATCACGTTCGTTGGAGATCCCGGAACACTATTCCAAAGTTGACTAACGATGGGGTATTAGTAGGTCAAATCATAACCCAGTCTTCTCCTAGAAGGCAATTCTTTGGAAAATTTTCCCCCGATAGCAAAATAAGAGACCCTAGCGTGGCGAGTAAAACCGCATAAAAACAAACTATTAAGTTATGAATAGAAGAATAAATAATCTCGTGCAAACAGAGTCAATATTCCCTCTGTATAAACGGGCGGTGGTTTTTATAAATTGCGCGCAAAAAAATAAAAATCATGTCAAAGACATTTGGCAAATAATTGTCGCGCCAATTTCTCTGGAGGTTGATCGACACAAATAAACTTCCTCGTATTTTGTAAACTTATAACAACAATGTAACTAGTTTTCGCAATACTAACGAATTTCAAACAATGTTTGCCAGTTTTATTGACATTTATTATAAGTCTAGATGGCAAGGTGCCTAAGCGATTTGTGTTTTTTTATTAGAATTCAGATATATCTTAGTTTGTGTAAACAATGTGTTCTAACTTCAAGTGTGTAGAGCAAAGAAAATAAGAATGCTAATGAGTACAGTAGAGCTTCGGCTAGTAAAAGATGGTTGGATTACGTGAAAGTTGAGATTACGGATGATAGTTCTGCAGGACGAAAACCTGGTAACCACATCGAGTGTGATAAGGGCAGGCAGATGACGATGGAACAATAAATCGCATTGCCTACTTGTAAACAGTTTTATGTGTGATGTGAAATTAAAATTCTATGTTTATGTTTATTATTTATGCAGTTTCGTATTAATCAGTTCTTGCATTTATCTTTTAGACCGACCCTCATTAGAGATTTGTGATCTAAAAATTGTTCTTGTTTGTTTTCTTAAGTTTGCATGTTGTTTGAAAACGTCAGTACATTTGATTGATGCCGTATTTCTAATCGGAATTCGTAGTCAATATGCAGGTGGCAATTTCTGTTTGAACATCAAACAATCGTAGAAACAGTGACTTTTAGTTTTTTTATCTTTCAGTGTAATGTTTAGTCTACATTGTGACTGAATGTGATTATCAACGTTTGTAATTTGTTTGTTTGTTTTGTCTGTGATTTTTGATTGAGGTGTGCAATATGTGATTTTAGTAATTATTTAATCAAGACAGAATAGGTAATTTCGCAATGTTAGTGCAAGATTCGTATTTTTAATACGTAGTAATAACAAAAGGAATACGTGTCAAATTGTGTTCACGTTTGTCGTATTTTATAAGTTAGCTTTATTTGATACTTTAATGGTACTTAAGCTGCACACGGTGTTAGAATAGGCAACACATGAGAGATGCGACTGACCTGAGGCGCCCAGGCGGCGGCGGCGCGGCTGGAGGAGCGCGAGCGCGGCCGCCACAGCCGTTTGCTGACGCTCTGCACCACGCTGCCCGAGGAGCGCGACTTCTGCATGCCGCCTGCGGGCACACCACTCGTTACACCGCGTCCTAGCAGGCTCGACAGCAACGAGGGCGACTGCGTCGGGGACGGTGGCGACGTCGGCGTCGACGCCGCCGATTCGAACTGTAGTTCCCGGTACGTTAGCACCCATCGCTCCTCCGTCTGGCAGCCCTTGTGCGGCCCGTCGTCGTCCACCTCGCCTGGCACCCGCGGTTTAATGTTGCGCAGGTTCTTGTCGTAGTTGATCCTCTTGAAGCGATCGACCTTTTCCGAGTCGACGCTCTTCTTGCGCGCCATCCTTAGGTACCGTTTGATAGTGTCACTGACGGACTGAGAGACGTCATCATGGTCGACGCTGGAGCGGCGGCGCGCCGGCTTACGTTCCGGCGGCGGGCTTGTGGGGCTGGTGGGCGCCGTGACCGCCTCCAGCCGCTCTCGGTACGCCGCCTCCAGCTCGCACAGCACCTCCTCCGGTATGGGCGGTGTCTGTGTTGAACGGTCGCAGTACTTGTCCTCCAACGACTCTGATATGACTTCGATGAGGGGAGGAGGTGACATCGGCGGCGATCGAAATCCATCCTCGCTATCGTAAATTCGCGACCCGCCGGCTATGCGACTACGTAGCGCACTCCGCGCACTCGTTAAACCCGTAAAACCACCAGGCCCGAACCCGGCCGGGCCGAAACCGCCCGCTCCTCCGAAGCCGCCGCTCCGCCCGCCGCGGTACGGCTTAGTTTTACGCAAATCCTGATAAAGTCTCTTTAACAGATTTTTATCGCTCAACAAGTCCTGCACTGCATTGTCCCCGCTCGGCGTCCGCGCGTAGTACTTGCCGAGCGTGTCGAGCAGCGTCCGGCGCGTGGGGTCCGCGTCGGCGTCGGCCGGCCCGCGTGCCCCCTGCCGTGCGAGGTACTTTCTAATCGCTAACACTAACTCCTCAGCCTCCGATAATTTCGGCGCCGCATTCTCATCCTCTACTTTCAGGTACTTTCTTAATAAATCGACTAAATCGCCTTCGTCGTCGTCTGCCGGGGATTTACCCGCGGGCGAAAATGCCGAGGCGGCAGGCGGAGGCGGGGGCGCCGCGAAAAAATCTCGCCGCAACTTGGCGAGGTCAAAGCGGCCACCCGAGGTGTGCCCGATGAGCAGCTCGGTAGGGCGCGGCGGCGCGTCGTCGGGAGGCGAGCGTGCCCGCACGGAGCCTCCGCGGGCGCGCTTCTTGCGGCGCGGGCGCGGCAAGGCGCTCGGGTAGGAGCTCTTGCGCCAGAGCAGGAAGCGAGGCTCGCGCGCGCACACCTCCTGGAAGCAGGCCTCGATGCGCGGCAGGTCCTCGGGGCGGTTCTGGGCGCCGTCGGGGACGAGCCGGCGGCCCGCATCCGACATGTACTTCCATGTCTTACGAGTGAGCAACCAGCGCTCGCGCGGTTTGTCGCGGCGGCGCACCGCCTTGGCCATGGGCTCGCTGGGCCTGCGGCGGCGCTCCATGGCCGTCAGCCGCGCATGCCGTCGCACGCGCACCTGCCGCGCGCCCGCCGAAATAGCCGCCCGGTAATAGAGCGGCCGTGAACTGAATATAGGGTGCGCAGCGGCGCGAGCGGCGGCCCGGCGCGCCGCGGACTGCGCCCCGCCGCGAGCCGCGCGACGCGCCCCGCCTGTGGCCGCCCGCACCACGCCGCACGTCCGCGTGCGCGCTATTAATAATTAACTAATTATGCGAAAAACTATTAAGTTTTCGCAAATTTTTTAAAAGTTTATGCCCAATTCTAAAGTAATAAACGAGTCAAATTTGTTTATGAAAATACTCCACCTTTGCTTCACTTATAATTGTTTAACTACGTTAAAGGTTGTAGAATATAAAAAAAACTAAACTCTACAGCGTCGAAAATATTTATAAAAAAAAGTTCGTCTCAAAAAATAACAGTGCTAAATAACGTAACGAAAAGAATAAATAACGGTTGTTCTCGTCCCTAACGCGCCCACGCGAGTGTCGCCCGATCACCGCTCGGTCCTCGCCGCGCCCTCTGCCGCTGGTACCTCACTGTACCTGTGCGCCTAAATGTCTTACATGCTAATGCGAGGAAATGTATCGTAACGTTAAAGTACCAAAGAAAAATTGTTAATAAATACATAATTGCTTAGCATTGTTGATATAATTCTTGCCTTTAATAAAATGGAACGATAACCAAGTTTGATACTTATTTCATAACCCTACAAATAATTAAAAGTGTTCTAGTTTTTTAATAAACTAGCGAATTAGAAATAAAACAATTACAAGTGGTGATTGAAGTAAGCGCGTGCGGACAAGGTTGCTGGCAACGTATGGTACTCATAGTTCGACTTAGTACAGACAGACGAATAACGAGAGTTTTAAGTGGATATTATCAACTCATCAGCGCACGGAGATCAGAGCGTAGGGTAGGGTATAGTCAACTACGGTGCCCCATTGCGGGTTGACTTAATATGAGTTTTTAAAATTATTTTGCTTGCAGGTTGCATTACTATGTAAGAATAACTTATCACAATAGAATATACAGCATTTTCCCGATACACAATAAGGTTTTATTTTTAGCGGCTTTCTATTATAACTAATTTTTTAGATTAATACTAGCTTTCGCCCGCGACTCCGTCCGCGTGGAGTTAAATAAAACAAAAGTGAGTAGCCTATGTGTTC
>LD688954.1:486351-496468 GCA_003118335.3 Papilio memnon | reverse complement strand
CGCTCGCTGTTACGGACTGACGCGGCGTTGGTGAGACAAGGTCTGACGCGGGATTGGTAAGACATGGTCCGACGCTCGCTGTTACGGTCTGACGCGGTGTTGGTGAGACATGGTCTGACGCGGTGCTGGTGAGACTTCTGACGCTGTGCTGTTGGGCCGTGGTGTTGGTGAGACATGTTCTGACGCGGTGCTGGTGAGCCGCGGTGCTGGTGACGCGGGGCGTGTGAGAGGCGGTGTGTGTTGTGCATCAGAAGCGCGCGCGGATGTACACGGCGGCGACGTCGTGGTTGGCGTAGCCGAGGCGCTTGGCGTGCTTGAAGATCTCGTTGGTGGTGGCGGTGAGCGGCAGCGACTGCTCCAGCGCGTCGCCCAGGCCCAGCGCCAGCTTCAGGTCCTTCTGCATGTGCGTCAGCGGCTGGTGCGTAGAGTATGACGATTCTATCATCGCTGGAAACGAAATAAATACTAATATTAGTGACAAATATAAAATCTATTTCTACATATCGATAAATCTTAACTATAATAGTTGAGTTTTCATTATACGATATCTTAACAATACTGAACTCTCCTTTTATATAATAAAAAACTACAAAAGCCTGTATATTATAGTACTGCTGCAGTTACACATGTTTTGTAACATAATCTCACAGAAGACTCCCATTCAGATAAATTACGTTTAAAATCTGTAATATACTGATAATAATGAATTTATTGTGGCTATATGTATTATTATGAGTGTTTTAATATTGAAGTGAGCACATTATTGCAGACGTAAGCGAGCCGTGTTGCGGCGACCGACCTCGTCCCTTGAGTATGAGGTGCGGCGAGGCGAGCGGCGTGAGCGCCAGCACGTCCAGCAGGTCTGCCTGGCTGAGGCCGGCGCGGTCCGCCAGCGCCAGCCCCTCCGCCAGCGCGGCGAGAGACACGCCGCCCACCACCTGCAGCACCGCGTTCATCTTCGACGCGTTGCCGATGTCGCCTGACGTACGTAATACGTGCATATTACCATATTCTAAATACTGAATATTATCATTATAAGGTGAACACGATTGACTTTTTGTAATCATCGCTAGCCGAGGGGTACCCTACCCTAGTTAGGGTGACTAGGTCTTAGTCAACCACGCTGCAGTGCGTGTTGACTTCACACATATCTTTGAATTGCATGCCTGCCATTGAACCTGCATATATCACCGCTAATATTTCGTCGCCGATATATGCAGGTTTCATCACGATGTTCTCCTTCGCCATAAGAATTTTTCTAATGTAAAAGTTTAAATATGACGATAAACTGAAAAGAAAGATCAAAGAGAGACACAAGAGTTGAGTTTCCAACAGTAACATGTGTTAGTTGTCTATACAATGAGTTATGTAAGTATATCATTGTGTATAAATTGGAGCGGCGCACTACTACCAAGGTAAAAGGAGTTCTTGCTCATGGCCTTGAAGCAGGACTGGCAGTCGTCGAAGAGCGAGCGGTCGCCCGCCGCCAGCAGGATCAGCGTGCCCTCCTCCGCCTGCGTCTTGGAGCCCTGGATCTGAGGAGAACATACTAATGTACACGTGTAATCTATACTAATATAATAAAGCGTAAACACACACTACTTCGTGGCTACTGTCAGCAATCATAGTATATTTTTCAACAATTATTTCTTTAAAAAGCCCTACGCTTATGACACGATTAAAACTATATTTTCACCCTTTTAAACTTAGGGAGTAAATAATTTCAAAAAACCCGTCATGCGGAAAAGAGACATAAAGACATAAGCAATCGACTAACCTAGGCCCTATAACCTGCGGATTCATTTGAATCACTTTGAGAAACACTGGTGTCATTGTGTGTCATAGGTCATACCTGCGCCTCAAGGTAGCGGCCCCCCTTCCCGCTAACAGCCTCCACGATGTCATGAGAGGTGTCAGCGTCGATGGATGTCATCTCCACGTAGCCCTTGCCCTCCAGCGTGGGGCAGTGCAGCACGCCGCAGTTGCCGAACACCATCTTACGTAAACACATACTTTACCTTAATATCTTGGCTTATCGTTTAAATTAATGCTTGTATTTGACGACTCTTACTAATTAATACGTTTTTTCTTTTAATTACGCGCAGATGGAGTCGCAGGCAAAAACCAACAGGCAGATTTAAATGAACCTTTGGAAAGATGTTCTGAGAACGCAAATTAAGGTTTAGGCCTTAAAATATCTAAATTTGTTCCGTTCAAAATATAATACAAATATTCAGAATTTTTGCTTATACCGTTATTACCAAGTTATTGTTAATACATGCTTCTAAGTAATTCATTGTATCAAATTTCTTAAGACATTCTGAGAACGCTAATTTGTGTTTGTGCAAATAATTAAAATAACATTATGTAATATAAATATAATGCATATTACGTAATAATGTGAATCAGTGTTAGGTAAAAGCTTAAAATCTCAGGTTACAGCCTCGTAACTAAGCGAACTGACCTTTTATATCTAGTTATAGGACTTTGGGACATTGAATTCTTATTGATTTGTTATATAATATTTCTGGCTTAAAGAATTTTATAACATGAAAGCGAATGACAAGCAAGTCATCTTGTGTTAAGTGACAAGAGATATCTTCCTTTCCCTGTATTTGTTTGTGGAGTGAATAAATTTATAAGAGACTAGCTTTTTTCGCGATTTCGCCTGCGTGGAATTAAAAAATAATAAAAACATAGCCTATACTCACTGCTACCGCAATTTTTTTAACGGTGAGAGAATTTTTGAAATCGGCCCAGAAGGTTTCGAGTTATTTCAATGCATACAAAAATACAAATCTTTCCTCTTTATAATATTAGTATAGATAATTACTTTATTTTCATTCTCTCCTTGCCTAAGAAGAGTAGAATTTAGCACATTCGTTTAGCATTTCGTCAACCTTCGGTTAATCCAACTTGTAACTAGCTACGATGCCCAGCAGTGACGGAATACAGGGTTAGGTATCTCGGTTCGCCGAGATCGCTCCCGGAGATCACCAGCAACATAAAAGGGTTGCTGGGGTTCTTCGGTGAGCTGGGTTGGCTGGAGTAATCCATGCCCTTTTCTCACGCAAAATACGCGCTAGCCGTAGAGTTGCGGAAACCGTATCTCCTACTACTACTACTACTACTACTACTACTACTACTACTACTACTACTAACTAGCTACGAGCCATCATAGACTAATGTACCTCTTTAGCAGCCTGAGGGTCTGCGACACATGAGAAGGTGATATCTGCCTCCTCCACCACATCGCACGGTGTCACCGCTATCGTCGCGCCCACCTTCTCAAAGTCTTTGCACTGGAAACAACAAAAAATCATATTAAAATCAACAAAATTGTTAAAAACACAATATTAAAATGTTTTGCTAGCACGCCATCTATCGAGTAAAATATATATCTCAGTTTCTTCTACAGGCTGCTAGATGGCGCTGTATGTTCGTAGGAAAGACGAAATCAATAGACGCGCCACGCTAACGACTCGCCGCGTCAACGACCGCCCGCCGGCGTCGGTCGCCGCGCGCCGCCATTTTGATAACGGCTCTTTTTACATTACGTTACGCACACCAACGTCCTTGTGATCATTACGCCGAGTATAGAAACTTTATTAAAACCTAACCTCAATTTATACGACTAATAACGTTGATTATTTTTACCTATACGTACATATTTCACATTGAAACAATTTAAAGTTGCCGAACATGATTTAAAATGCTTTTATTTCACTTTTTACACTTTTGTAAACTAAAATGAAGCAAACAAAACAATGCATACATAAAACATTGTAATCCGCCAAACACGATGGCGTGATTTGGAAGTTAAGTAATAAAATTAATTGCACGATGACTCATAACTTCTATTTGCATAAGCTAATTGTTTGTCTCTAAAGGTTATGACTACAACGAGGCACAAGTTATAGCTTCGTTATAAAATTTCGTGGACTAAGATACCAGAAATAAAAAAAAATCAATTTAAAACATCTATATCTGTAACTAGGTTCTTCATATTGCAGCCATGAACCAAGATAAAGGAATCAATAAACTACTATCAGAGCCTGCGCCAGTCTGCTTATTGCATCGCCTCACGGAATTCAGCGACATATCTCATGGTACCGTATAAAGGAAAACATTTGCAATATTTGCACATTATTCTACGAGACTAGGAAGTATATTACAGACGGCGTAGTATAACACGAGTTCACCGTTAGCAATTTACAAGGTCGGATTGATCTGCCTTACCAAGTGTACAAAACATAAAAAACGAGTCCGTTAAAAATTCTCTCGTCGCCATTTTAAATTGTATTATTTCACCTAAATACATTTTAATTGACGATAAAACATTTCGCGTAATTGTATGTTTAAACGAATCAAAAAGATCACAAATCAACATAAAAAAAACACTCTTATAATCATCAAAACAAATACAAGCTAACAATCAAAAGTTGTTTGACATGATTATTGACCGACTTCCCAAAAGAAGGAGGTACTCAAGTCGTCTGTATGTTTTTTTTTTTACAACACAAACAATTTGGCTTCATCAATTTCTATTATTATTAAATATGCTAAAATACGGATCTAAATATCTTTATGTAATAACACGAAAACTATCAATAGCTAGAAAAATAAGTCATACAAGCTGCCAACGAGATATATACTAACATAAATATCATCGAAGCTAAAAACACTTCAATCAAACTGTTAAAAATTGTTTAAACAAACCATTAAATACTAACAACGCACTACATTTGGTTCACATATTTTAACCATGACTAGAAAAATTTGCTGTTCCAAATAAAATCTAAATCAATAAGAAATCAATATTCGACGATAAGTAGGTATTTATTTAAATTCCAGCACAATAATGTGTAATCAGGAGCGAAGTTAGAGTAGGCCCGATAGGCGGTCGCGGAAGATTGCGCAAGTGTTCCCACCCAGCCACAAAGCGCCGTGGAGGAACATCGTTGGGTTTTAGTGGGTATTCCGGCCAGTTTCGTGGCCGGCGAGTCCCACATACCCTCCTGGAAACGGGAGGGATGCGGAAATGCATTTCCCAACGTTAAAAAATAAGGCCCGATAGGCGACCCAGTGCGCTGGAAAAAAGGAGCGTCACAGGTCTGAGAATTACACAGACCCTGTTTACACCCCGCATAAGTGCTTAAAAATAGCCCCTTAGTAATCCCTACAAGGCACTAGTAGCGCTAAAACCTGTGCGTAAAACTATTATCCAATCGTTATTATTATTCACATTCTCGTTACGTCAACAAGTTAATCAGAACGAAACCTTGACCCTTTTCCGGAACACGTTTGCAACGCGACCCTCAACGCTATCTACTCTGAAATATTAAGGGATGAAAAACGTGATTAAAAAAAAGTATTTTATTTGAAGCTGAAACTGAAAAAAAAAACATCAATAAAGAAGTAATTGATATTTGTACCGCTGTAGGATCTTTTATAATATATCTAAAGTATTTGAGAAATAATGCTTTCGGACTACCGAAGATTAGAATTTAGACCTATAGTAATGGCCAAACCTTTTAAAAATTAAAAGAAAAGTCAATAACTTGTTCTTAATTCTAAAATTGGTCCTTCTCAAGCAGCATTTTTCTAATTAAAAAACATATACCAACTTTTATAGCGGACATATCTATTGCAACAATTGTCCCGTTTCTTTCAATTCAAATTGTTATGCTTCTTAAATGAATAGGCGGTGTTTAGTGGTACACACGTGCTCTTACTGTCGACAACTAACAAAGCTACAATACGCACATTGTACATCTCTATAAACAATATACAATAATCATATTCTAAACCTTATTGCTAGGGTATTAAGGTTCAATCTGACTTGCAAAACATTCTTTAGTAGGTGTCTCTATGGATATGAGAATATAACATATCCGCGGTTACTTGGTATGGAAATATAATAAGGATTATTTCGTTCGAGGAATTTGTTGAATTAAATGCAGCTGAGTGTTGTGAAGTTATCGATGGTCATACAATTTTGTTTGTTTGTTTTTTTGGCATACAAACTTGTATCATATATTTCTTTAGCTTATAATATAGAAGAGACTGATTTTTGCGCGTGAAACTTTTTGAACCAGAGATATTATACCTTCACCTAATATAAAAAATTACATTGTATTTATATTCATCATACTAATATTATAAATGCGAAAGTTTAGATGGATGGTTGTCAGAGTTTGTAGCCTAAACGGCTGAACGGATCTGGATGAATTTTGGCATAGATGTAGAGGATAGTCTGGAAGAACACATAGGCTACTCACTTTTTTTTTTAATTCCACGAGGACGGAATCGCAAGCAAAAGCTAGTAGATCATAAATGCAGAAGTCTACAGATTACAATATTAAGGTAGTAAAAGAATGGATAGCGAATTAACTCACACGAGGTTTGTTTAATAATTTTAACAAGGAATGGTAATAATTTATAAACTCTAGTTTCCCGTGAACCTGTCTATTAACTAAACAATCCGTTAAGAATTCTAATTTGAAAAGTCAATTAGTTATACTATTAAGTAACAGGAGATATTAAGTTATGTACATTTTATAACAGAACTTAAGACCCAGGTGTACATTTCACACGAATTCCATCTCCGAGAAATTTTACTACTACTTCGTCATATGTTTATATTTCTACCGAATATTTGCTTGCAGTATATTTCAATGGCAGGTGCAAAAGTATTTGGAAGCATTCTTGGCGAAGCGTCTGCAGAGCAAGGTCATTTAAAACGTTTCACACGACTCAAGGTTAAAACTTAATATTTTACTGCTACACTCTTGTTATTAGTTAAACAGCCCCTTAGTATGGATTCATACATACATTCATTATACTAGAAAAGCGAAAGTTTGGATGGATGGATGGATGTTATTACGTTTATCCAAAAAACCTAAACTGATCACGACGTTTTTCACAGATGTAGATCATAGTCTGGAAGAACACAGGCTACTTTACGTTGCTTAATTCCGCGCGGACGAAATCGTAGGCTAAAGCTAGTCTACACTAAGAAGTTTCCTTAGAGTGCATCAGATAGAGAAATATTAGATTTTTTTTCTAATGAAAAGTTTAAAAGTAATGATCTAGCGTTAATGGATAAGACAACAGATATATTATTAACTAGCTTTCGCCCGCGACTCCGTCCGCGTGAAATTAAAAAAAAACAAAAGTGAGTAGACTATGTGTTCTTCCAGGCTATCCTCTATATCTATGCCAAAATACGTCGAGATCCGTACAGCAGTTTAGGCTACAAACTCTAACAAACATTCTAAACTTTCGCATTTATAATATAACGATAGTATTATAGTAAGAAGTGAGATAATTAATATCTATAAACATTGAAGTAGAATTAATACATTGAATTTAAATCTAAACCTATTATAGTAATAGGACTTACATCATACCAAGTAATACAAACAGAATAAACAAACAGTTCTTAGCTTTAGTTACGTGAATAAACTCGCAGTGAGAGGCCAGTCTCAATTGCATAGATTCAGCGATAACAGCAAATTCTGAATTAGTTCTAGTTACATTACTGATTGCGAAACTCAATTTAATACTTTAGAAGTAAACAGTATTCCTTCTTTTTTAAATTTAATCTTTAATTATTTAAAAATAATTCATTAATAGTAGTTGATTCGGTCGCCCTTTGCGATAAAATTTATCACAACTTTGATAATAGGGCCCCTACACGAGACTGGCTGATAATACCACACGTGGTTATCGCACACTCATCGAAATGATATCGCACGACTATCACATTGAGTAGCAACATTTTGGACTAACAAAGTTCGCGAGTACTAAGAATAAAACAAAGTTTCTTCAAAAGTATTTACAAAAAAAAACAAACGAATTAAAATAGATGGATGGATGTTTGTTAGCTTGCAGCCTAGACAGCTGAACGGATTTCGATGTAATTTGGTATAGATGTAGAGGATAGTCTGGAAGAACATATTGCCTACTCACTTATGCTTTATTTTATTCCACGCGGACCGAATCGCGGGCGAAAACTAGTTTACCTACAAAATAACTAACATCAATAGTCAAAATATTATAGCCATTTTTAAGACAAGATCACTATTCGTACATCCACATACATCTCAATTAAAAAAAAAACAATCAACACAACATCGATTTAACCGTTACAATGCATAAAACACTATCTCATAATAACACACGCCAGGTGTGGTGCGTTAACCTACTCTATTTTAAATAGTTCCTGAAGCGAACGCTTCTACATGAAACAAAACTACGGGTCAGGTACGATCAAGTAAATGTCCTCCACATAATCGATTAATCACCACCTACGCTTAAAACTTAATCACGTGAATTAAAGCAAAATTACATCTTAATTTACCAAAGTGTGCCGCACTCAGGTAGCCGTATCAAATCTACACTAAGGGTTCATCTATACTAATATTATAAAGAGGAAAGATTTGTATTTTTGTATGTATTGAAATAACTCAAAAACTACTGAGCCGATTTTAAAATTCTTTCACCGTTAGAAAGGTAATTTATCCGTGAGTAACATAGGCTATATTTTCGCGAGTATATAGATATAGTCGATATAGTCGCGAGCAACAGCTAGTTTACCAATAAAATGTATTCAGTTCAAGTATTTTGACTCAAAAATATAATGACAATTCGTAGTATTTTCTATGTTGAATTCCAAGACAAACATCTAAAGATACTAGTCGGACTTCAAGTAATTACTGTTAAAATGCTCAACGTATACACTTTAAATCTGGGCGTCTGCAAGATATCTTGTGTCTCGCTCATACGGATCGATTACTTTCAGAATGTGACCTTGAACGATACTAACCTTCAGAACTTTTCCAATATTTATAACCGATATAGATTGATAAGAATAATATTTGATAACGAAAACAGATTAGTTGGTCAACACCATTTACTACTTCCTTTAACAATGTATAAAATATCAGAGCAAAAAGGAAGTAGACTTCTATTTTGTCATGTAAAAGTTGCTTGCCACTGCCGTAGCGCATGTGCAAGAACAATTATCTCTTTCGCTCACTTTGACAAAACGAGACAGAACATATGAGAGATAATTATTAATTTCACCCGCACTATCAAGAAGGCTTACTCACGAAAGCACTTTGCAAACATTGCCAAACTCCGCGATACGTCATCAAAGCCTACGTAACTCAGATAAGGTAAGTTATTGAATTATGTTATTCACAACACAGTTACAGCCGTGCACCTACGTCATTCGACTTTAGCAGTTGACATTATTAAACTGCAAAATATTTACACTCAGAGTTATTGATTAAGGGCGTATCTTAGCGTATTTTTTACATCCGATTAGTGGTGATAGTGATATTGATGTCTTTAGTCATGATTTGTAAACCACATTATGTAAGTTAGAAGGTCTCACTGCGATACAAAATAACCAGTACACACATGTTAAAGAAACCGAAGCATTATAAATTAAACGCACAATCACAATGACGTATGTTCTTTGGTAATGGGAACAATGTGAAACAATGAACGAAACGATAGCTGGCACTGCGCTATTGCTTTATGCAGGTCACACACGTTAGGTTTGATATGACGGTTTTAACCTTAATATAACTGAACAATTTGGTCACACGCTATTTGCCATTGTACTAATTCGCACATGCGCTTTTTAACGTTACGCGTTGTGGTGGCTCATAATGCGACAAAATGCGTTTTAATGGCGCTGCCTAAATGCATCTGTTCAACGTTTATAATCGCTCGTTATAAAAGTGTACATGCCAAAACTACGCTAATGTGTGAGGCTTGCATTATAGGAGACATCTATTACATTAGGTAACCCGCATTGCTCGGCCTAGAACAAAACTAAAAGTGAACGGTACGCCCAAGACCTATGATAATGCAGCCCGCGCGGTTAAACGGTTATGTCAGTTATGAAATAAAAAATGAGTCCATTATTCAAACTGTAGAACCTTCACGTTGAATGCCATCATCTAATATATCGGGTTGGTCATAAACATAAAAAAAGCATAAATCGTGTAAAATCTAAAAGATTCTGAAGAAAATTCAAGAGACGTATTTGCATTTTCTTACAAAGTTTACGTCTATACGTAATTGAATAACGTAATCATCG
>LD688954.1:456460-468374 GCA_003118335.3 Papilio memnon | reverse complement strand
TATGGAAGAGTAGCACATACTGTGCCGACCCTCCGTAAGGGATAAGGGCAAGTTGATGATGATGATGATTTATTTATTAAATAGAGTAACTCTTCATTAGCAAAGATGTCACAAATATGCTTAAAATGGTCTTTCATTCGCAAATATAATTTCTAATTAACCGTATCATCGATTGTGTTTGTTTTATATAATTTACTTAAGTTATTTATGTGTAAAATACTGAAATCTGAAAATATGCATATTCACTATTTTAAATATACAACGAAATATCAAACATATTTCGTTATTTTCATGCGGTTTTACTACAGAAATGTATCCACTGAATAATCCAGTGATTTAATATGTTTTGTTATATAAAAATTGTTTGTTTATTTTATTAAAATTACTTCATCAGATAACTTTTTAAACTTATTACAGAATTCTAATTGCATTGCGATTGCATGGAGAAATGTTGAAAACTGTTGTTCCTTCCTTACACAAAACCTATTATGGGAATAAATTGGATTTATTTATATATCAGAAACAATTAAATTTAAATAGGCTATTACAAATTACACATTTAAGACAATCCTGTCCTATCAAACAATCTACGACAAACTTTTTATAACGCAATAAAGATATCAATATTTCATAGGTATTATGTAAGAAAACATGTATTCTACTAATTGCAGAAATTAGAGCCGAAACCGACACCTCTATAATAGCTAAGAACTTCTGTTTACACCAAGAAAAATATAAACTGCCAATGGAGCATTAAAACTTTAATTTATCCGACCTAGAGAGGACCAAGTTGGTTACCTACACAAGCATTCCCTTTAAAGACAATAAAAAACACGAAGACAAATCCTGAAATAAAACATAGCCCTAAGTTCATTCACCTAGAAAAACAATAAATCAATATAATTGACATTAAAAAGTTTATTTGTATAAAAAATATGGACTTACCTTGGCCCCAGTTCTATTCCACACAAGCACCTTGTGGCCCGAGTTGAGCAGATTCTTCACGATGCCACTTCCCATGATGCCCAGCCCCAGGAAACCGAACTTCATCTGGCTGGCCTTAATGTTCTTCTCCAGCAGGGTTTCTGATACGTTCTCCAGGTCTAGAGGAGGGGTGTCCTGGAATGTAGGGTGTAGTTAGGACTTGATTTGATACCCTAATAAACCTAGCACACTAGTCTGATTGGTCTAGGACCTAATTGTATCACAGTTAGCTACCGTCGGGAAAATTTTTGTTTCAGAGAGAAAGAGGGATTTGACAAATGCAACGTGCCAATCTCCAGTGATCGAATAACATTGAAACACCACAATTGAAAGAATGATTTATTCGGCAGAAGTTACAGGAACCACACCTAAAGAAGACTAACCTAATAATTTTGCTCAAAGTTTTTTATATGTATGTAAAATGTTATAATTAACCAATAAATAATTGGTCTACTATTAATTCATTAAATAAACTATACAATCCTTAAAAATAATTTAATTTTGAAGCATGGACTAATCACACATCAAAATTTATAACGGAATTAAAAATGTCATTATGTTAGAAAACGGAAATAAAGAAGACACTGAAATGACGAAAGAGGAACCTGAAGGAAGAAAACCTGACGCGCCAACCCTACAGGAGGGTAATTCTCAGCATACTTACCGGTCTCAGTATATTGGAGGGGCGGTGCAGCAGGCTGGACTTCTTGCTGAAGGAGTGGTTCAACATCGAAGGTTTCTCATTAGCGAGGTCTGTGTCTGTGAAGGAGCGAGCCACGCGGCGCACCTTCTTGCGCGCCACGCCCTTCAGGCTGGCGGATGACGACCGTTTGACAGACTTCACCTTTGAAATGCCCAAACGTATCTATAAATGTTGAGAACTTATTTATTACTACTGCTACAGGTGAAGGTGTTTCTGCCATGCGAAATACTTATAATTCCATCCACTGATGTTATCTTCAGCACTTATTAAGTGGTCAATAAGAGTGACTCTTAGTGAAGATTTAAGACAGTGTAAGCTTGTGGACATTATGTGTATTTTCTTCAAATCAAGTTAAACCACGTCTATTCATGGGGAAATATTTCACTACTAAAATCGACTTCTAACTACGTTATTGGAACTTGTCACAAACAAAATATATAAACGAATTGAGAAAACATAGAAAAAGGATTGAATTCTGATCGAATCATGCATGAAGTGAACTAGTATCATTCTATTTCAAACTCTGTTACCTTCGGCGTAGAGCTCTTTTTCTTCACCTCGGGAGATTGCTCCACTTCGGATTTCTCTTGAGAGCTGTCTTCGTTCATCTCATCTTTGAGTTTGTCAAATTCTTCCTCAGGGTTCCGTGCATGCTCATCAATGTCGCCGAATTTCTAATCCACAACGAACAGATCAAACATAACAGATAAATATAACCGTAGGTTTCCATTGTGGAAACATCTTTTGAGAAAAAAATATCTGTTTTATACAGAATGAGGGAGATCGTAATAACTACGTCATACAAATGTTTAGACAATTGAAAATCATAGTGCAATTCACAAATAAATTAACGATTGTATAAAAATACAATCTTAACATGAGTAATTAGGACTAACACTCGAATATTTATTTATTAAAAAAATCACCTCGTAATAAAGAACACTAAAATTGAAATCTAGTAAAAGAATAAGAATAAATTGAGATTCGATTGAGGTCTACACAAGTGGTATCAATATAAAAAAATACAAGTCAAATATACTATTACTGTCGCACTCACATTCATAAATTGGTCACTAAGAGAAACACTTTCCCAAACTAAATCCACCCTAAGGGAGACCTTTTAACTCTCGAGTCAGAACACTAACCTCGGGATTGACGATGAACTCCTCAATCTGATTAACAGCTTCCTTGAATGCTGTCGTCTTGCTGGACTTAATCAGCTGCTCCTTGTGCTCGTGGTAGGGTTTTATGTTGTGTTCTTCTATCCACGCGCTATACAAACATACTACATCTAGAATCCGTCTAAACGATGCCAAAATATACTTTTTATATAGTTTATGGGGACAAACCAGCAAGAGGACACTGGAAATTTATAAATCCGTTGTCTACCTTTAAGCAACAGAGTAGGGGAACCACACAAAGATATTTCCTCTAACTGTGCGTCCCCTTCCCCTTCACATCCTTTGCTCATACGAAAAGGATGGGAAACGAAAATCACTAAAATTAGGCCTTCATCCATTATATAATTTATCTCTACCTTATTTACCTATTTAAATCTATAGATTCGTCATTGATATTTTCGCAGTAGATCATATAACAAAAAAAGGGACAGGACAGGAAAGGGAATGGATAGGAAACATTTTTTTTCCTTTATAACATTAGATGTTTTCCTTCATACAACCAGAATATGCGTCGGTAGCTGACCTGGGTTTGAATCCCGACATGTTTTCGAGTTTCGAATTTCAAATATGACGCTTTTACGCTAAAGGAAAACGTTGTTATGCAACCTACATATCTGTAAAGAAATTCGATATGTGTGAAGTCAACCCGTAGTCAGCGTGGTTGAGTATGCCCAGTACAGTGAGCTGGTGATGATGGATGACAATTTACTATTTAAATATATTAGTGCAATTACCGATATAATAAGAAATCTTAATTTGTTCACAAAGTTAATATTTTCGTACAAATTATAGGTAGTATTGAGGTTTTCAAATATCTTGGCAGCTCGGAACTTCGTGAGTCACTACAACCAACGCAACTTTACCCGTCGGGAGGCGTAAAGGGAATAGAGTTAAAACTATTGACATCCCTTTTGTTCTCATTAGAAAAACTGAGATAACTGTTTATGATACGACTGTAATGTACGTGAATAATTAGAACATTCACATTTATACCAGGCAAGTGTTTATATGGCAGATTGAAAATTACATCGTCTTAAGCTCCCAGTCTTTTTGGTCTTTTAAAACTAACAAAGCAATTTACTAATTATCTTAAACTAGCTGTTTCCGTGCGGCTTCATCCGCGTGAAATTATAAAACTTTATTTCATTGTTTACCTACATTTGTCCAATTATCAATTGCAAATGTCATGCTTCCTTGATGTTGGCAGCAACTTATGTTCTCTTTCCCACATTAGAGTTTTTATCCAAAATATTTACCCCCTTAGTTTAATGGCGTGAAAATATATAGCCTAAAGCGTGACGTAAGTTTAATTGCTGACATCTTAGGCAACAAGGAAGTGTGTGTTTACACTTTATTATATTAGCATAGAAGTATAGATATCGCTCATCGGAGCCACCCGTCAGCGAAAAGCCGTGCGCTCGTTAAAGGAGCGAGCGGGACAGATAAATATGTTTAAGATACATCCGTCTCGCTTCATCACAGTGGTCGCGATAACGGCGCGGTTTTCGCGGAATGGGGGGACTAAAGTGCGATTCAAATTCATTGTATGTATAGGTTAGTAAACAATTTTACTAAAATGACGTTTCTTAATGTTTTTAAGTGATACTAATAAATAGATAGGTGAAACACATATTAACTTATTTTATGTTATGAAGTATTTCTGGTAATACATAGAAATATATCTTCAAATTAAAAAAAAAACATGGCTTAATGTCTTGAGTAGTTAAGCCACAAGTATGTATTATTGCTACAATCAACATTACAATGAGTTCCAATATTTATCTTATTTAAAAAAAAAACCTTAGATTCATGAAAGTTCCAACAAAGGTAATATGGGGCACACAAACTTTAGCCTGCTTCATACCATCAGTTTTAACTGATCAAATACATTCAAATGCGACATGTGTGAAAAATTGATAACTGTGCAGTTTAATTGCCAGCCAATATCTTCCCTACAGCCATTTTAACTTTACAGTCTGTTAAACTTAACCCTTTCATGCTCAAGGGAAATATTTTTCCCTTCTACAAAAATCTTAATTAATTATTCAATTACTATGGAATCAATATTTATTTTTATTTTATTATATCCAAGGCGGAAAATGTGTTTCTCAACAATTAGAAAAACAAAGAACTGTCAAACATGATTGCCCCAAAATCAAATGTAAAAAAAATTCAATATTTAGCCTCAGCCATCTTATGGTCCTTGTAAGGGTTGAGGTGTGTTGGCTTTATACATGTAAAAACATATTGACAAACAAGGAACCTTTGACCAGAGACATTATTTTGTGTGTGGATAGGGTGTAATGATAAGAAAAGATATACATATATATTTGAAAAACCAATTTGTACATAGTTGCCACAAACTCATTCTTATATAGTTATTAACAAATTTACAAGCAATATAGTGTTTAAAAAAAGGTTTTTATTACAATTACAGAGTTGGCATTTTTGTTTTCTTTTTTTCATAGTAAAAATGAACAGCTACATAATTTGCCAAAAAATAAATAAGTGACAGTTGCCGTTAGTCATTAGTAATACAGGATAAATCCGTTTTCAACCACTTCCATAAGAAACACTACCTTTCTTTATTATAAGAGTGGATAAGGAAAATATTGTATATGTAGGCGCATAATCTATGCGCGTTAAAGAACGGCTGCTGCACCAGCTGTCAGTGTGACACAGATGTCAATAAAGCAGTCTGCACTAAGCTAGTGGTCGTATCATTGCTCCCTATATCCAACAGAAAAAGAACAGGAAAGGATCCCTGGTCAGTGCCAGTGTAATTTATCAGTCAAAACACTATTTGATTTCATGCTTGTCTTCTTTGAGGTATACCATTTAGATGTGTGTAAATCAACTCTGCACCGATTCAACAGATCAGCTCATATAGTGCTGTGTTTCAAGAATTTTATTATAATTATATATTGTAGTGTGTTTGACTAACTAGTGGATCACAGCTCACCGAGATATAACTATAGGTGTGAACTGTTTGATGATTTGAAGCTCATGAGAAATACCTCTATGAAGGTACAAATTGAGATGAGCTTCACTTATGCAAACCATGAGCTGATCTAGTAATATTAGTCAAGTCAGGTTTTTACAATAGATACAGGCTCACTGATAAGACCAGTGGTAGTGGTAAAGAGATATAGGTCAATACTTACTAATTGTTAGTTCCAAAGAAATAAATGCATTGAACATTGGTCGCCTTCTTTGGTAGCTTCAGCTCTGGAGTTGGGATGGCTACCTGAAAACCATTGTCATATTATATTAGTACTATTACACCATATACATTTATTCTTTTGTTATTATAAAAAGTATTGGAGGTTAGAATAAGTGATAAACAAATCAGTAAAGTTGATATCGGCTTAATTTTATGACTGAAACCTCCGGAGTCATGAAATAAATCAAAATAAAATGAAACACCTATAATAAAATCAACAAGCGTCCCCTTCCTACGTAGCCAAAATTTTCCCGCTAATAAGATGTTAATATAAATAAATTTGATAACAAATTTACAGGCACGGTGATATATTGAATTATGGATTAAGTTGCTTAAGGAAGTATTATACATCATTTAAAAGCTTTGTTTTTTGATTAGAAATTGAAATTCAGCAACTTACCCGGCCTGGCCAAGGACTGAATCCCTTCATTTTAGCCCTGAAACAAAGATGATAGCAATTATACTCTCGTGCATTAATAAAGTTGGATAATTATCTACATTTCCTGTGTATTTTAAGTACATACCAAACTAAATCACCAAGTTTATAAACTTCACTCATGATGTATACGTCCGCTTTCTTTAACTTTCCACGACGAACTAAACCAGAGAGCAAAGTTGTGAAGAAAACACAAACTTTGCGCGTCGTTTCAAGCTCTGTGGTCATAGGGAGTACAAGAAAATCGTAAAGTCCGTTTATTCCGGTTTTTATTTTTCGATTTGATGGGCCTAAAACCAATAAATCTTTTTAAGTTTTGGGCTTTTGTGTTCTTACTGATCCAACGAAATGAATAGAACTTTAATTTTACACAGTCGTCCTCTATCATCATCATCAGCAGCAACCTTTATCTACCCACTGCCACCGTCATCTATGAGTAGATTAAATAAATCCATACCAACTGGCTTTTTCCCGCAACTCCAGCCAAGCAGAATTAAAAAAACTTGACAGGTAGGCTATGTATTCTTCTAGACTATTTGTACCTACCCTACCTACATGTGTCTCAAATTTCAAGCCCTCCGTGGCGAAGACTAGAAAAATACTGAGCTTGTAAGCGACTGAGCGCCTGAGCCACTCCACGTAAAAGTCTTTTATAAAACTACCCCCCACTACTCCTTCCGTTTCCTAATATTTTCCTAACAATATTGTTGTTTTAAATGAATATAAATAGTATTGATAAATAGCACAGACTAACAAATAACTTTTAAAAATACAGAATTTATCAATAGATTATAGTTAAAAAGCTAACAATACATTCTTCCATATAACTTTCACGTTTGTAATATTCAATATATATATTAC
Source organism: Papilio memnon (assembly GCA_003118335.3). Classification (NCBI taxonomy): domain Eukaryota; kingdom Metazoa; phylum Arthropoda; class Insecta; order Lepidoptera; family Papilionidae; genus Papilio; species Papilio memnon. The sequence continues at coordinate 460,986 of LD688954.1, read as the reverse complement.
AATATCGTAAGAATTTTTCCAAACTCAGTTTTAAATGGTTTGTATTGATGGCGAGGTCTAAATTCCTAACTTGCCCGTTTCACTTCGTTCTAACCTCGAATACATCATTTTGTCTAAAATCTAAGAATTCTCTAATTCAACTGTTTTACCTGTGCTTTTCTTTTTCAGAATAAACCTGCATATCTACTATTTCATTCTTTGCTATTAATAATAATAAATAAAAAATATACCGGATTGAATAGTAGACACACCGTAAACTTGTTCATGATTTCTGTAATACGCATCACTATCGACGACTATCTTGACATGAATAAATTATTTGTAAAATATTTTAATGTCTTTATATTGTTTATGTTTATGAAAAACATTAAAATCGTCTACATCTTGCTAGTTTATTTAAATTAATTTAATAAAATCTTTCGAAACCATCTTGAAAAATATAATCTGTTCCATTGGCTGGTAAAATATGTCACTTCGTGCTTGTATACTCTTCGGTGTGAACTTGAACTGTCAGAATTTTTAAGCACCAAAATATTTATAGTTAAATGTATGTTTAAAATACGTTGAGAAGATGTCTAAACGCATATATTGCCCACAACAACTAGGTGAAAGGAAAAGGGCAAAATTAGATATTACAGGAGGCGATAATCACTTAGCTCTAAGTCAAAACAGTGATAGAAATAAAGGTATTTCCACTTATAATTATAACTATCAAATTTTGTTAAATTTGCTACTTTTTTAATTAACTAAAGAAAGTACCATGAAATTTTATAAGTTATAAATATAAATGTTAATTAATGTCAATTCATTTTAGACGAAAATCAAGATAATTGGGGAGATGAGGTCGATGATGAAATTCTTATACTTGCGAGCCAGGCGTGTGAACAGGCATACACTAATGTAGAATGCAGTTTACCAGATTACAGCATGTGTATGAAACCTACTTCAACAAGCACACAAAACTTCGACCCTGGGCCAAGCACATCTTTTAACCCAGACCCATTTAAGAAGCCGAATAATACATATCACTTTAAATCACAAAGTGTAAAAAGTAAATGCAATTTTATTTCATCACCATTACCAAATATTTCAAAATCTTTACAAAACACTAACCAGAATGTCACTGAAGATGTCATATTCAATGATAAAGTTCATAAAGGTGACACCGACTTTGTCTATAAACAATTACTACAATTGCAAGAAGAAAATTCTAAACTCAAATCTGAGAATGGGAAATTACTTGAGAAATGTGTAACTAAAGAAGGTGAGGTATCAATTCTTCGGACTCATTTAAAAACAAGTCAAGCAGCAGCTGATAATGCTCGATTAGAAAAGATTAAAGTACAGGAAAGAGTGCAAATGGAGTGGACAGATAAGTTAGCCGTGGCCAATAATCAATTACAAGATCTAAGAACACAATTAGACTTTAAGGTAAAAAATAATTTTAATTTCATAAATGCGAAGTCTAACCTGGATAAGTGAGATACCTCTATAAATGAGAGTCATTGTCTGGTCTTTACGGACATCCACCTAAAGCGAGAAAAATGTCTCTTGTACTCTCAGTCGATGAACACCAGTTTCATACAAGAAAAAGTAAAAAAAAAATCTATTCATCCAAACTTTCACATTAATAATATTATGCTTAAGCAAGTTAGATATAATCTAATAATATTAGACTGATTCATACTATCCCATTAGAGCCTATTTAGTTTATTTACTTGCAGTTATTATTTCCTTTTTTTTCAGAATCTCGAAATTACCAGTATTAAAGAGAAATGCAAGATGTTAGAATCATCCAAAGTGAGATTAACTCAAGTAAATATTCCCAAACAAGATATTTCATTAAGGTGAGAATTTAAATGAAAACCAAACAATAACAAGAAAATTTAAAGATTTTCTTGCTTTATGTACATTTTGTAAAGCAAAATAATGTAGCCATAGTTTAAAAAAAAATTATTAATTGGTTAAGGTGGGAAACGAGCAACCCACCTGAATTCAACTAAATAGTCAATGGCAATAGACATCCTACCCTTAATCGGCTGAGTGGACACACAGAAAGAGGATATTTCCCCTTCCTATATGTCTCCTCTGTACCCAAATCCTCTTTCCCTTCTCATCCTTATAGAAAAAGGATGGAAAGGTGTAGGTGGTAATTAACTCTTCAGTAATGGCTTGTAATGGTCTAATATTATTTTTCTATTACTATTTCCAGTTATAGAAACACTAGTGTGCATGGTATGAGAGATTCAATATCTTCAACTCAACTAGCGAGAGTTAAAACTACTTGTAAAAATGTACAAACAGAGTTTGGAACATTACCTAATATTGTAGAACTTAATATCGCATATAGACAGGGTGAGTAATCCCATTATTATAGTCTGATCCGGAATAATGAAACCGTTGTCATAGTGCAGATAATTCTATCGTATTTAAGACTAAAATAAAGAAGATAAGAAAAATATTCTCAAGCCAGATTTTTTTTTATGGTGTCATTGTTTTCAATTCTTTCAATTTTTTTTTTGGTTTTATTTATTTCTTATGTTAGATAAAAGATTCGGGCTTGTGAGCAATTGAAGATTAATGTAGTTTCAAATTTTTACAGAGTTTTTTTGTTCCTGGTCAACTTATTTTGACGACATGAAATAACTTTAAAGTCTTATAAATATGGTAATATTGTTTATTTCAGACCAAAAGAAGTTAATTCAACTATTACCTTTAACAGTAGAATCAACAATGGAACAATATTCTCTGTTAGAATATAATGAAAAGTTACAAAGACCATCAGATATTTTACATAATAGATGTAAAGTGTTTAGCACTTTTCATAGGATACCTAACACACCAAGCGCTAGACCTGAGGTTAGATGTAAATTGACACTAAAAGATATTTATCAAGATTTGGCTTTTATTGTCACTGATGGAATGGAAATTGAACAGAAAGTTCTTAATGTAAGTCTTTTATGTTTATTATTATTTATTAGTACTAATTTAATTGTTTATAAGCTAGGATGGGAAGGTAAAGTGGATTTGACAGAGAATGGACAGAAAGGGAAAATATCTTTCTGTGTTTACCCTCTTTCGATTAGCAGGAAACTGCTTTTGCAAATCATATGCATATAGCAGTCTCTTCGCTATTTCGGCGAATTCAGGTACCTACTTGCCTCTTTGGATATTTTTTTTTTATTTCAAGGTAATGCAAGCGGCTAAAATAATTTTACAAGATGTAGAACATATATTAAATATGTTAGAGTTAAGAATGACAACGGCCTTCCTGAAGGAAATTGACGAGAAATATATTGACGCTAGCGCAAACTTGATGATTGTCACCGATGAAGATTTGATCTCCGGAAAGTATGTTGTAAGAATATAAACTTTATTAGTACAAGTACATACACAAAAATGCTAAGATTACTTAATATTTCTGATATTATAAAGAGGAAAGATTTGCAGTTGGCTAGTAAAGACAAAAACCACTTAGCGATTTCAAAAATTCTTTCACCATTAAAAACATTACTGAGTGATATAGGCTATATTTATCATCATGTTTTTTCAACTAACTTCGGTTTCATCTTAACATTTAAGTGTAATTTAGTTACAGTTAAAAATATAAAAGAAGTAAAAAAGTGCTTTTTATAGATGTTTTTGTGTTATTGAGTGTTTAAAAATACTTTTCCTAATAGATCGCTGTACAAAGAAGAGCAGGCTATCACAGCAAGAAGAATCACATCAGTTCTGTATCATGTTCTAGAAGATTCTAGAGCTATGGAAATATTTAGCAGATGTGATGTTTCTATTTATCAAGGAAGTTTGCTGGAAATTATACATCGAATATGCATTTTATTGGATAAAACGGTAAGTAGTTTTTCAAACATTTTTACCATTTTTTTTAGCTTATATTTATTTTTTTAATCTGTCTGATGATGAAAGAGGGTAATATTTATCATGTACTAGCTTTCGCCCGCGACTCCGTCGGCGTGGAACAAAAAAAAAAGCAAAAGTGAGTAGCCTATGTGTTCTTCCAGACTATCGCCCTATATCTATACCAAATTTCATCGAAATCCGTTCAGCCGTTAAGACTACAAAGTTTAACAAACATCCATCCATCCATCTAAACTTTCGCATTTACCTATAATATTAGTATGATTAGAATGAAGTATGATGTAACTTGTTTTTTTATGTATGGTTATTTTATTCTGACGATGTAACTTTTTTTTAAATAAATCATTTACCGTTTTCGAATAATAAAAAGTTTTATAACATAAAAGTTTCTTTATTTTAATTAATTAAAACAAAATTGAAAATCTTTGTTTTGAACACAGCCAATAGATGGCGCTAATTAATTTAAGCCTAAGTATGTTCTTGGTTTTAATTTTTCTTTTTTACTTTTCCAGTCCTGTGCAGTATTATTTAGTGGTTTCTTACAAGCGGTGATCCAACTTTTATATAGAATTTTAATACATTCAAATAAGAACATAACAAATGAAATCTTTAAAGTTATAAAAACAATAATACAATCTAGACCGATG
>LD688954.1:434910-452288 GCA_003118335.3 Papilio memnon | reverse complement strand
GTCTTGGATGTAGAACATATTCTGGAAGAACACAGACTACTTATGCAGTTTCTTTTTAATTCCGCGCGAGGGAATTCACGGACTAAAACTAGTTTTACGTAGATTTTTTTTAGGATTTATTGAAAAAAGAAAACAAATTTAAAATTGTACTATAATGGTTTACTACACTTATAGAAAGACATTTAATACGATAGTTTAAATATAGTACAAAGTAATCATATTAAATTAGAAATATTAATTAGACAATATTCAAAGTCAATAACTTTTAACATGGCCGAACTTTTATATACAAAAATTAACAAATTTCAATATTTTAATATGGAATGATCAATAAAGTAAAAAATTAAATTAAATTTCAATCCAACTTTAAAATTAAATTAATGGAGAAACATCGAATTCCATACATAATGGTCATATATACTTCAAATTTTTATTCATGTGAAACATTTCGAGATAAAAAATATCGTAAGGTTATATAACAAGAGAAAAAGTGTTTTATATCAAACCAGTTTCATCGACAAATGTGCATTTCTATCAATAAAAATTTCATTTGGATTGAAATCGAAATAAACCTAAACCTTAACAGTGGTACTAGCCACCTTAATCGGTACATCTGTATCTGGTACATGGAAGAAATACAACATAAAACCAGTCGCTAGAAGGAAATGGAATGCTAAGATTGAACCGATTAGGATTAGGAAATACTTTGACTTCCTCAGCGCTGGCAGCAGCCAGAAGATGAGCACAGCTCCGGAGACAAACGCTGCCATCAGAACGAACAGCCACTGCAGCCAGGATACCTGGATAGTCCAGAGGATGGCCACAGGGATGTAGATCGATAGAGAGTATCCGTAGAGACAGAATAATGACATCATTGTGGGTGAAGATGATTGCTAAAACAAGATGATTAAAGTCTATTAAACAATGTACAGTCAAATCTACAAATATTACAAATGCGTTAGTTTAGATGGAAGAATGTTTGTTAGAGTTTGTAGCCTAAACGGTTGAACAGATCTTAATGAAAATTTGGTACAGATGTAGAACACATAGGCTATTCTCTTTTGTTTTTGTTAAATTCCACGCGAACTGAGTCGCGGGCAAAAGCTAGTATTCATGAATTTACTTTACAAACTTGTATTGGCCTTCAGTGTTCAAAAACATGGACTTACCATCAATAATACATATTTATGGTTAGAAATATAATTAGAGATATGACGAAACAGAATGACTTATCAAGTTTCTATAGCTTGATAAATGTATATGCAGCTATACAAAATAAATACTAGTACAATAAACATGCAACATAGCTGTCCCATTCCTATTTTAAGTGCTTAACCCTTAAATACCTAAATAATTTAAGGGTTAAGGGTTTTTAATATTTACTGTTCATATGTTTTGGTAATAATTTTTTCATTCTAAAATAGACACAAAGATTGCAACCGTTTCTACAAACCTGTGTCACAATCTCATCCTGTACATCGGACTGAGTGGTCCATTTGAGTGCAGCCCATAGAGCCAATGGTACAAGCCATACATAGCAGAATATAGCAGATGCTGCATACGAGACAAGATGGAAGTCATACCGCCAGTGTACCACTTTGTTAGCGCTTTGTAGATAGTTTGCTATATTACCACTCACTGCTATTGTGAAGATCTGGAATAGATCGTTAAATTGTAAGCATTTATAGCTCAAGTACACCTGACACTAAACATTCACACAACTCTTTAGTCTCGCTTTGATTCCTATGAGCTTATATGGAGGTGCACACACTACTTGATTTTTAGTTGTGCAACTAAAAAGGTAAATAGGCTGTGAAACAATCGAACAACAGGTTTTAGTCAAAGGTGTGCACTTGCTCTTTTCGTTATTTTATGTTCACTTAAGGAGAGAAATTTGTCAAAATTGATTTTAGAGTTGGTATATAATACTAACAAGAAAATAATCTCACCAATGTGACAGATATCCATATCGGGCCATATAAATCAGGTTTCCCTTTGATCCTTTCGTCAAAGTAGTTGCGAGAGACTCTCTGCGGCAACACTGATGATATAATGCGTTCCACCACCTCGTTGGTGTGGACATCAAAATACTTCTGATAATATTCTATTGTCCAGAAGTTATGGTTTTCTGTTAAAAACAAATTTGATAAATACATTTAAATCAACTCTTAGATGTTTAAATTGATGTTTTTATTTTTGTTAGGATTATAAGGACATTTAATACATAAATTGTCTATGTAGAAATAAGGTTTAAAAAGAATCCCTTAGAATAATGCTTGTTAAGAAATTGTTTGAGTTTAACAATAATAATAGATTTGATTAAAACTTTATAAAATATCTAATATGCATTATTTGTAGTTTCAAAATTGATTTTCAGTGTTATTTAATCACACAATCATAATATCTAAGATAAGCTTTGTGTTATTAATACATTGATTCAGTCTTGATAAATTCTATGCTGAATAGAATACAGATTATTTAAATAAAATAGCTAAACAATTATTTCAAAAATATATTAAAGATCGTAATCACTGCCTCTTCCACAGCTTTACCGTTCTTATAGATAGAAGTAATATTCTGTTGTAAGTAAGCAAGACTGTTCTTAACTGGCCCTGTCAGAAATATAGGAATACAGTTGTCTTGGAATGTTCGACATAAATTGCTTTTATAACTGACATGTTATCATAATTTAAATATTGCAAACCAACTTTGAGGGACAGCTTGAGGTTCTTCAATGTTTTTTGGCTCTTCAAAACCGTAAGTTGGATTCGACATATTATTGTATTGATTGGTGTGAACTGCTTCGACTTCGATTCGCGCACTACGGTCATTGTGCTCCGGAGAATAATCCTGGAAATTCAGTAGTTCACCCGTGTTAACGTTAGTCATGATTTATTTGAATTGCTCAATATTTAAATTGTATAGCAAATCACAAACAAAAATTACTCTTTTCACTAAAAGCCAACTTGTCACAATTTTGTATGACAATGTATGTTGTCAACATTCTAATGTCAATTATTTCAATGACAAATCAAACGTCCAAAGTTGCCAATTGATTTATGATTTATGATTATTACATTAATAAATATGATGATTACAAGTTTAGGTAACTCGTATTGTATGTTGATTGACTTCCACCCAACCTAAAAAATACAAACAATTAAAGGTACGAAGCATACTCGTGTCCACGGTAACGAAAGGTAAATATTATTTTGGTAACTAATTTAAGAAGTACTTCTTAAACTAGACCTAATTTAGTGTTTGGCAAGTTAGTTTCTTCACATTTTCTACTGTAAAAAACGGAAATTGATATTTTAAATACTTTTGAAATTGTGACTATTGTTTTTTTTATTCTTTAAAAATACTCTGCCCTACCCTAGCAACGATTCGTGATGGCCGTCCGCCATTTTGTTTTCTAAATTAAAAAAACTGGTTCGTGAACTGTTTCCTGTTCTACTTGCTGTGTTTAACAGTAGGGTTATTTGCTTGTGAACGCAATTTAATTTTAATTATATGTGTGTAATTTGTACGTGAGAAATCAGCGTATAATTGTGAAATTATAATCTACCTCACCGTGTTATCAGTGATAACGTAAGTTCAATACGTGCTTTGATGAAATTTCACGCCATGTTGAATGAAGCCACGTAACGAACATTGAGGTTTCATTTTTTCATTACAGTAATGTGCTGTTGAAGAGGGTTTGGTATGGTGAGAACAGCGGGAACTTTCACCGAGCAAGATGGCAAAGGAAATCGCAGAGGAGTATGCATCGAGCTTGGCAGATCTCACCGTGAACAGCAAACCTCTTATAAATATGCTAACAATATTAGCAGAAGAGAACATCGACCATGCCGGGGTTATCGTTGATACGGTGGAGAAACATTTGGAGAAGGTGATTTTACATTTTTAAATTGGCGGGCCTAGCAATGGGTCGCGGCACGGCGAAGTGGAGTCATGGTAGATGACGCACACTCTGTTGCGTATTGTGTTTTGTGAGATTTATCAGATCTTTGTAACCAGTCCTTGCCAACGAACAGGTAACTCCTATCCATAGAACAATATAAAAACATTTATTTGTAGAGTTTCAAGGTTATAGTTGATTAGATAAAAGTAAGCAATTTAGCAGGAAATTGTAATTATTTTGAGGTCTGGTAACAGTGTTCTTTTAATGATTAGTTAAACATAGTTCCAGTTAGTTCTTTACATCCTTCTTGTGCAATACATTGGAAATTCCGTAATATTTTTTTGTTTTCATTCTGTTTCTATTCATAGGCATATTACTGCAACTACATAGAAATTCATTTTTATTGTCATTTTAAAATCATTGAAAATTAGTGTAAATAATCTACTTTGTTAATATCTTTTTAATTTGGTATAAAAATAGGAGATACCTGTTCGTATCACAATGCTAAACAACTGCCTTACCTTCATTGGTATGTAAAATTCAACATAACACTTATTCCATTTCAGTTGTGTACTTTTATCATAATAAATTTTTTTTCAAACCGAGTTCTTATTTATTTTCATATAAATGTGACAAATTAAACAGGTTGCGGAATCAAAACTTGTCTTATTCCTACCCGTACCATTAAAACAAAGTTTGTGATGTGAACACAAAAAAATAACGGATGATCACTGGAAAACCAATCTAGACTTGGTCAGCCGCGGGGTTTTGGGATTAGAACATGTATTTTCCTCCATACAGGTTCATCCAGACATCAAGCTGCCAGTACTCTATTTAGTAGATTCTATAATCAAGAATGTTGGTGGCGCGTACACACAGAAGTTTTCACAGAGCATCGTAAATATGTTCACACGGACATTCAAACAGGTAATATTTTAAATATTTTACTTCCTAATACTCTGTATACTGTTGTTTGTTTATTCAATGTTATATATTTTTTAAAGGTTGATGAAAAAATAAGGTCACAGATGTTCAAACTGCGGGAGACATGGCATGATGTGTTCCCCGCTACCAAGCTCTATCAGTTGGATGTCAAAGTGAACCTGATAGACCCGGCGTGGCCTATCCAAGCGCAGCCGCAACAGTCTAACATCCATGTAAATCCAAATTTTCTGAAAAAGGTGTTTTTTTTTAGTTGATTATGTTTCAAAGATTGTTTTATTTTATGTTACTGCACTTCAATATTGGAATTTGCACACCTAAACCCAAAATTCTAAGTTGGTGATAAAAACTTCAGTGATCAAGATATTTGTATGAAAAAAAATCAAATTTGTTTGGTATATCAGCTTTCTCTTTTATTCTTATATCTATATTCTCTTGTCTATCTAATTTTTTTATACTTTCTATAACTTTTGTAGCCTTAACAATATCTAAAATAAAGATTATTTCACAGAATTCTGCCACAGCACCAACAACCAGTGCGGCAGCAACACTCACAGAAGATGAAGATAAGATGCACACCATCCTCGCTAAGAAGGAACAAGAGCTCCTCATGCTGAAAAGAAAGAAGATCGAAATGGAGCTGGAGAAAACACGGCGGCAGCTCGAGTTGGCAGAGAAAAATGCTAAAACGGTAAATATTGTATATTTATTTTAATGTTACCTTTTCAAACAGTTTGGTATTATCAGTCAAAACCATTCAATTTAGCAATATAATATTGCTTAACAAAAAGCAAAAGTTGCTTAACTTATCTACATGCTTTTTTAAATACATAAATACTACCTAGTAAAATAGGCTTTTTAAATTTCATTTTAAATGAAGTAAATTGTTCTTAAAATTAACCCTTGACTAGTTAAGTTATTGACGTAAAATCAATTTATGTATGCAAACATATAAAGAGGAAATATTTATATTTTTGTATGTGAAATAATTTAAAAAGTACTGGTATGCAAAAATTCCATTAGAAGGATATAATATTATTGAATAACATGTATGTTACTAGATTTTTTAAATTCCGCGTGGACAGATTCGCGCAAAATCGAATTATGTTATTTTTAATGTGTATGTTTTATTATTGCTAGTCATAATGGTGTATATAGCCATGATATAATATAAAATTGTAATATATATGCAGGGGGTTGGCAGCGGCGTGTCGGCCATGCCGGTAGCGGTGGTGAACCCCGCCCCCGCCCCCGCGCCCGCCCCAGCGCCACCTGTCTCCGTTAAACAGCGTTTGGGACCGGTCAGTATTGATTTATTCAATGTTATGTGACTTAAGTAATTGTTTATAACTATTATTGAAGTGGTTAAAAAGTTTTGAATGTGTTAGTCATAGAAAAAAATGTAAAAAAACTAGTTTTACGAACAATATTACGTGGTGACGTCATAACTTCATCACTTCGTGTCTATCTTGTGCCGCGCTCTCACTCGCACGCTCAGATCAGGAATGTAACAATGTGTCGTGTTTTTATGTCTATGTGAGATTTATAACACTTATTATAGAACTGTCAAAACAACAATAATACGCTTAGTAATGTTTAGTGAGGAAATTGTAATCTTTGTACTTGGGATTTACCGTGTACGTTATCTACAGTTACGAAGAGCTGTAGAACTAAATATAGCATAATTAATTCAAGAACCTTTAGTAACACATATACACTAAATTATGTTTGTGACGATTCGTTAATTCGAGTTCTTTCGTATCCTCACCCGCGATATTGAAACTTGAGGAAAACTGATTAACTAACATTTTAATATTCTGTAAGGGTATAGCATCATAACGGGTGTTTCCCGTTGGACCGATCGGTCCCCGATGGATCGACCCGTTTGGTTTTTACCCATTGGACCGATCGAATTTATACAATCAATCGATTCAATAGGAAACATCCATCTTAACAGTGTAAATATCTATTCCAGCCAGTAAACAAGCCAGCGGCGGGTCGCATTGCACCCGTCAGCGGAGCCCTGGTCACCGCGCGCCGCGACCCGCGTCTTGCGCGACGCCCACAGCCCGCGCCCGCAGTGCCCCCCCTGTCATACGTGCCCCCAGTGTCCACAGTGCCTCACGTGCCCCACGCCAACAACGGCCCGCCCATAGCACCCAACGTTTTCGACATTAAGCCCCTCGAAAGGGTCACAAAGCGCAAGAACGTCATCACTATCGACGTACGGCTCGACCCCAGCAAAGACCCGCGTCGCCGCGACCCACGTCTTGGGGAGCGCGCGCGCGATCGCCGACACAAGAAGAACGACGACGAGCGAGAGAGAAAGCGAGATGAGCTCCGACAGGAGAAGGACAAGGCGCGCGATAACGCCTACAACATCCGCACTGCGGTCGACGAATACATCGACCGACTGCAGATATCCGATCCGAAAAAGATCAACAAGCTGCCTCCGATACCCAAAATAAATAGGGACGAGAATAAAGATGACGACGAACCCGCGCCCATCAAAAAGAGAAAGGAGAATCCTAAAGAGCGCAGAAAGAAGAAGGAACAGAACTCCAGCAAGGAGAGTTCCAGCAGTTCCTCTCCCGAGAAACGACTAAAGAATAAAGAGATGAGAAAGAAACCTAAAGCGAAGCTGGAGGTGGAGGAGGTCCAACCTGTCGCGGCTGAAACTGTCACATTCAAAGTGCTAAAGAATTTCAACAAAGTCCACTACATGTGCCGGAATAAAAAGAAATCAGAGAGCCCGGAGCGGGAACCCGAAAAGACTGAAGACGTGAAACCTAATAGTGAAACAAGTAAGATATCCATCCATGTTAACAGCGCGTGGGTAGTTGTAAAACATGAAACTAGTCAATCGAACTGTGATACTAGGTGTAAGGAAAGTTGCCACAAGTTCTGTGTAATAATAAATAATTTTTTACTACTGCAGTATTCATATTGAAGTGTTTATCGACGGCTTTGTACCCTTTACTCGTAAGTTACGTTACCGTCTTAGTCGTTCGCTACTTCATATAACTCACTTCCGCTAACAGTGAGCTAATATTGAGGTAAAATTTCTCCTGGAGCTAATTCTGATGTGACAAATTAGTACAAAAACACTAAAGTCTAATAGTTACAAAAGATTATGGCTATAGAAATATTTCAAAATTACGTATTAGTACACTTTCTGTACCACAAAAAATATATTTAGGCACTGTTTAATTAATCGTGTGTTTAACTGTGACCTTTGAATTGAAGTGGACATTGACACTGTTTTCCATACAGGTAATTTATTATTTCATCTCAATAATGTGTTGCCATCTTGTACATTTTTACATTTAAATAACCATATTTTTTGTTATAAAAAGGTTAACATATGTTCCAAATGAATTTAAAACACTATTCTATGTTATCTATTAACCTTAGTATAAAACATGAATGCTCCAGGAGGTTAGAGTGGAGTTAAGTTTCGTACTAGCAAAGAAATAGAGAACAATTATGGAACAAAAACTGATAGAAAAGTCATTCCTGAAATCAAAAACGACTTACGGAACCCGACATTGATATAGTAAAATAAAGATCAAACATGAACCAATCAGATGGCTACGAGAAAAGAAGTTTCTGGAAGAAATAGAAGATTTTTTTATTATTTTGTCCAAACATGTTGAAAAAGCAATAACTTTTTCTTGAATATAGTTTTTCTAATAGTATGGGGTAAATAGTAATTTTTTCATTCATTACATTTTGCAGTTTCTCAAGGTATATTATTACACAACAGTTGTTTATATTCAACTCCAAAGCACTTGTTTGAAGATCACTTTAATACGAAAAAATCCTTATGAAATCCATCTTGTAAATTGACATAGTTTGAAACAACCAAAGAAGGCGAAACATTACTAAAAACTACGTTTTTTTGAGTTTCAAATCTTTTATAAGGTTTTTTTTTTTATTTTCTTTTTTTTCTTGTAACATAACTTTTGCACATGGGTTCATTATAAAACTATATTTATACATATCTTACAAGAACAGATTTCATGTAGAAATACTCATTTTTGCACATACTGTTCTATATTTTTTTTGTAACAAAAAATCTTCAAGAAAAGCACAAGTGCTACACTCGTTCCTTACATAAGTGAAAATCGTATTAACATTTGAAGTGTTAAACTCAAAAAAAAAACAAAAAACTCGAACATGCAATAAAAAAATGGAGTTCATCAAATTGTCACTTCTTCGATGCCGATGATCAATGCGTCGTCGTAAAAGAAAATGAATGAATTATAAAAGAAAATGTGTAGAAGCATTTTGCAGCCTCATGACTAAAATGTCCAAAACCGCGGAGATATCTCCGATACCGTCGCCCAGTTCACTTATCTAAAAAGTGGAGGGAATGTGTTAACACTTTCTTATCCTTCATGTTCGCGACCCTCATTATTTTACTTGTCAATTTCTTTGTTTTTGTTCTTTCAAATCGCGTCTTGCACTTTCCTTTTTTCTTGTTTTGTTTGGATTTTGTTATCTAATTCACTGGTCAATCTGTAAGTATAGTTACAGTAGCTTAAAATGTTATTAAAATCTATCCAGTGCTTCACTAATCGCTAAATTAACTAAAAATACGCAACCTAACCAAGTTAACTAAATAACTAACATTGGAATAAAGTATTCAATGGTAGTATAGTGTCCTAATTAGTTTCTTAGTTCAATGCTTAATATCTATGCGTTGATTTTGTTTATCCCCTTTATTTGTAACCAAATCAATCGAGTCTTATATAATTTACCCTACTCATTTTCGTGTAGCGTTTATTATATCTTTATTTTTTTTCCCCACATTTCTATTCATATTTTCCTTTTTTCTTTCTCTCCCTCGTCTTAATTATACTGAATACTAAAAGCTTCCTCCTTTCTTTTAACTCAGAAACAGAGTACTAGAGTTTGTACTCTACAACAGTACAGTACAACACTGAAAAGTATCCATATGTTTCTATATTAATGTCCGAAAAAAAAACTTAAAACCAACAAATTCAAGCAAATATTCTGGTGCGAACGAAACATAAGTATATTGTATAGCAGAAGTGCAGTGGTTTGACATTAAGGTCAGCACAACAGAAGACTAGAAAGAAGACCTGAAGGAGTTCAACAGACGTAAGACTGCATAAAAATTGAGTGACTTTTTCAGATGTGCTCGACGTTGTTATGGAGACCAAGGACGTTGACCTTAGGGTCTTGCAGCCGGTGCTCGAGGCTGGGGCCGCCGCGGTCGCGCAGAAAAGACCCTCCACAGAAACTGTTGAAGGCAAGCCTAAGAAGAATAAACTCGATAAATTTGATATGTAAGTAATAATATTTTTACTTAATGTAGTGCGGAGAGTTAAGTTTGTCGGCTTTGGAATGCCATCGATTGTCTTAGTGTTAATGGTAAGTGTATTTGATTTAAGTACATGAAACGGTCTATGTAATCACTTTAATGGAAGGTGGTTGAGCAGCACTTTTTCTATCCAGACATTTCTACGAGTCATTAATATATCAATCCAATAGTAATAAAACTTAAATTCACAGCTTATTCGGTAACGAGGATGTGGATCTCCGTCAATTACCACAAGTAGACGAAGTGGTACCTCCCCCGCCACCCACCATAACAGAGTCCCTTAAAGTTGACGTCTCCCTCGACGACGCCAAGGGCGAGTGTCCGGTCTCCACCAGTTCGCCCAAACAGAAAAACTGGCACGAGATCAAGGAGAAGAAAGATGACACGAAGAAAACTCCCTCCAAATTGGATCTTGTCAGAGCGAAGCTCGCAGAGGCTACCAAAGGAAAAGACCGATTAGGTCGACCGCTACTTTTCAGTAAATCGCCGAGTAAGTATTTTTTGTATTAAACGAAATAAATATGATATTAAAAATATGTATATGTTGACTTATGTACTTTATGTCTCTTGCAGAGACCAGAATGCATGACCCTTATAAAAGTTTACAAAATGTCTTTATTCACGCACTAACAGGTATTGAGAGGGAGAGGCGGCGCACGCTCAGCTCCGACGACGGAGACCAGAAGTCGGACAGCGGGGACGATTTCACACCCGAACACAACAAGAAGACTATATCAATAATCATGTCCCAAGCCAAGGAACAGTTCAGCGACGGCAAACTGAATAAGGACCAGTACAACACTCTGATGTACCAAGTGCTGCAGATCAACGAGAAGCTCAAGCTGAAAGAGGCCAAGCAGAGAGAGTCGCTCGAGCTGTCCAAGCGGAAGCTGAAGGCGCACATCGACGAAGAAAATCACAAGGTCGTCAGCCCCAAGTCTTCGCCCTCTGACACGAACAACTTCGGCGATATAGACGAGAGAGTCGCCCCCACCCCGTACTTCGACACCCCGTCCGACAGCCAGAACTTCATGCAGGACTCCGACATGAGAAAGAAACAGATGAGGCCTGACTCGCCCGAAGTCAAGAACTACGGTCTGCTTCCCCTGCCTCCCATGATGCCCATGTATATGGCCCCCTTTCCCATGTGGAGGGGACAGGGGAGACCCCGGATGGAAGATTTTGGACCTCGAAGATTTAGAGGTCCGATGCCGTCATTCTATAGAGGAAAGTTCGATAAAAGGGCTCCGCCCAGACTACCCTTCGACCCTCGCCTTCCGCTGCCGCTGCCGACGCCCAAGCTGGGCATGTGCCAGGGGGAGAGTCCACTGCTGCCCTACGATCGCACGGTCTCGCCGCCCCCCATTGGCACGCCCGGACACACCATCCCGCCGACTAACAAGCTAATCCTCGAATACATCGATCAAGATCCCGTCAAAACGATTCAGATCGACGGAGTACCCCGGGAGATTAGATTCTACGGGGAGACCGCAGTTATTATGCTGGACTGGGACGATCCTCGCGAGATCAAGTTCCTGCCTGGCAGCAGGCGGGTCACGTTCGATAACAAAGATTCAGTCATCCTCAACTTCAACGAGGGCTACAAGCAAGTGGAGATCGACGATCAAGTCTTCGACATTAGATTTGGTGCTCCGACGCGGGAGCTGTACATCAACGGGCGGTGGTACGAATGCTTCTTCGGCGGGCAGCCGCTCGGCGTGATCATAGACGGCAAGCCGAGACTGTTGCACCTGGAGGGACCGCTGCCGCAAGTCGATATCGGTAAAGTGAAACGGACGGACCTCGTCGCCGGGAAAATTAACCTTATCATAAACGCGACCCAAATGTGCCCCGTGTACCTGGACGCTAAAGTGCAAAAGATAATGATAAACGGGCAGTTCTTCACGCTGCGCTTTGTTGATGCTCTGAAAACTGTGTTGATCAATGAGAAACCTTTCAAAGTAGAGTTCGGAGATCCGAGGCCTATATTCATAGGGAAGGAGAAGTTGTTCATCCGATTCTCGGCTCCGCCGCGTGGCATTAAGCCGGGGCAGATTCAGATCGCGGACATGGAGGGCGTGTCCGTGCCCGTGGGCCTGCCCGCACCGGCGACCGGTAGCCCGAACAGAACCGACAGAGATTCTGAGGAAGCAGACGGACCGATAGCCAGACCTAAGAAATCGCCAAGTCCCGACAGCGAAAACCAAGGTAATGTTGTCAGTTTTCACCTTCTTTTATGCATTTTCTATCTTCTGTTCTTTTGGTGTTAACGATAATTATTTTAGGTCTGGATATGTTGGCAAGTTTAATGCCATCCACCATTGCGCCAGCGTCAGGGTCAGAGTACAGTGTTGCTGAACCGATATTCAGCAAGACTGACAAGATCCCGGGCCTGGAGACTCCGGCTGAGGAGAAGCCGGCCCAGCTGCCGATACTTGGCAATATCAACATTAACGATCTATTCGCCAAGCTCGTCGCCACCGGTATCGTACAAGTCGCTAAAGATAGCAAAGAAGATGTTAAAACAGATGAAATTATA
Organism: Papilio memnon; assembly: GCA_003118335.3. NCBI lineage: Eukaryota > Metazoa > Arthropoda > Insecta > Lepidoptera > Papilionidae > Papilio > Papilio memnon. The sequence continues at coordinate 439,553 of LD688954.1, read as the reverse complement.
CCAAAACAGGATAAGAATCTTATACGAAAAGTGGATCTACTTAAACCTGAAACTTTAAAGATGTAAGTTAACTTTGACTTTTTAATTTTCATTATTACTTAATAGATTTGCCATTCTACCATTCACTGAGTTTTTCAAAGATGCTATATAGTTGTATGAGACCAACGTCATTATGACACGCAAAACACTCTCTTTTTCGTATGCTAATACTTGGTTTTGGTTGTTTAGTAGTTTTTAGTTTGTAGAACAGATTGAAAGTTATAAGTCTTTCTGTCCGAGACGAGTCTAAACGTCAATTTACTTAATTTAACCAATTCCGTACTTCAGTGCTTAACACTCTTAAGCCTCCATTTGGACGGGCGATTTTAAAACGCGACGGTTATTTAATTTGAAAGCGTTCGTATGAACACGATAGTAGAGTGATGGCAAGTTTTGTCGCGCAGTCCGCAGCCGGCGCTGGCGCTGCGGCTGTACGGCGGCATGCAGTGCAGCGGCTGCGGCGCGCGCTTCCCGCCCGAGCACACAGTGCGCTACTCGCAGCACCTCGACTGGCACTTCCGGCAGAACCGCCGCGAGCGCGACTCGGCGCGCCGCGCGCACTCCCGCGCCTGGCACTACGACCTGCCCGACTGGCTGCGCTACGAGGAGCTGGAGGAGCTCGACGAGAGAGGTATACCATACACAACATCCTACAACATCCTCACTCAGGGACAATATATGTCAAAACATTTAAAATCACTTAACATTCAGGGAACATCAATTAAATTTAAGGCGAGAATATACACGCCAATAGCAGACACACACACATAAGTTATTGGTATGTGTAAACGCTAACTTGCATTCAAGGAGCTAGCACAATATTTGATTTTGTACTAGGGGCATCTTCGTTGAGGGACTGGGGGGGTAGTTTGACAACTGACACATCTTGACTCGTTAGATCCCGTAAACATTTTACTGGTATGTATCCTAAAGGTGACCAGGTCTTATATGATGAATAATCCTATAGAAAAGAACTGGTTCGAGACGACCGCGGCAGCAGCGGAGGGCGGGTCGGGCGCTGCGGGCGCGGTGGGGGCGGGGGCGGGCGAAGGGGGCGCGGAGGCGCCGAGCGCAGCGGCCGGGGCGCCCGCGGCGGCGCACTGCGCGCTCTGCGGGGACCTCTTCCAGCAGTTCTACAACGAGGACCGCGAGGAGTGGCACCTCAGGAACGCCGTGCGGCACGACGACCTGCACTACCATCCGCTCTGCCTCGCGGACTATAAAGTAAGTACGACATTCTAGAATCTAGACTCTTTCTTGCAGACCTTAATTGACATTTTACTGATTTCGGTAAACTTCTTGCTACATTTCATCTGCAACTTGCGAACTCTCCCATTTATACCTCACTATTACTCCAAATTGGTTGGTAAGACTCCCTAGGTTCTATGGAAGACCCGATAGGGATGTACGGCTCTGACTTTTATGGAATGCTTTTACAAGAAAAAGAATAAAATTCTATGTGATTTGACAATTCAATATACAATTTCTTGTTTCAGGCGTCACTAGCAAAAGAAGAACCCAAGGAAGCATTAGAGGAAGCTAGCACCGAGGTCGAGAAGACGGAGCCAATAGAGGTGGACACGGAGGACGTGAAGGTGGCTTCCGGCGATGAGTCTGATGTTGAGGTCCTCGAGATCAAGGATTCTGCCGTTGAAGCACTAGAGGTAAGACCTTATAGCGTTACTTCTGCATAAAATTCATACAATCTCAAAGCGTACATGTATATAATTATTATAACAAGAAGTCAGCTTAAGGCCCTTATTCGGATAACACTTATTTTTACTGTTTCCAATTTAAAAACACATCAAAACATTGACAAAAAAGGTCCTTCGAGTCAGATGTCTTATCTTACTTATTACTTAATAAACATATAACATAGATGTTTAGAAGGAAGACCAAAGGAAGGATGCATAGATTGTGATAGATGATATCCTTCAGGAGATATTTCAGTTCTGACTGATAGAGACGTATGAAAGAGTACATGCTATGTTTCCGTAGGGACAAGGGCAGTTTGATGAACTACTATTTATGTGTTTATAGATTCAAAAATTATATAGAGAATGCATAATGCTATCTATTGATTGGTCAAACCACATGCCATTATATTTAATTGTATTTAAATGAATTGCCTATATTTATATTTTATTTTGACATTGTTTAGTTTATTCTATAACAAAAGATAGGGTTTATTATGATTTTGTAAAATGTTTTATAACATGTCAATACAAGGACATGAGGTGGCACTAAACTTGACAACTAACATAGTACCTTTAAAAGAAGTTACTGGTGAAAAAACGTTGTTCACTATGTCTAGTCTATATTTCTTAAATGTCTTTGGTTTTTCACTATGGTTATGAATGAAATGTGACTTGTACAGATAGAAGAGGCGTCGTGCTCTGAGTCGGAGGACGACGTGGTGCTGAAGGCGGAGCCGGTGGAGGAGGTGGTGCTGGAGGAGGAGGACACGGATGACGAGACGAGCGCGGCGCGGCGCCAGCGGGACATCGACGCCGCGGACTTCGCCAACGTGCGCGTCAAACAGGAACCCATAGATCCAGGTATGTCACACGTCTTACAACTGTAGCAGTTGTTGACAACCATTGGTCCGTGGACCACTAGTGGTGCGAAAAATGTGCACCGCAAATTTTCAATTTAACAGACAGTGATCCCAGTGTATTGATAATTTAATAATTGAAACTTGACTTGATATCGATAACAATTATATCATTTTTGTCTAGCAGGTAGAGAGTAGAGTAACAATAAAACGATTAACAATAATAAATAGTGTTCTCTGACTATGAAAAGGTAGGGGACCTCTGATTTAACTTTTAAATATTAAAGAGTCGATTTTCGTATGTAAATAATTTACCCGACGTTCTTACGGTGAAGGAAAACGTTATAAAAAATTCAAAGATTTGTGTGAAGTCAACCAGCAGTGCTTAATAATCACCCCTAACTCAGACTCCGACTAAGATGGGGTATTATAATAAGCTGATGATGATGAAATGTTTCAGATGATGAGCCAGTAATAACAGTGGAGGAGGAGCGTCTCCCCACCACCATAGAGAGCACGCTCAGTACCGTCACCTCCTCCATCGACGGCAACGTGCAACTTGCCACGCCCACCCTCCTCCCCAGCGGGGGCATCAGGATCAACATCTCCAAAACCCTGCCCACCCCCCTCGCCGAGCCCACGCTGGACGACCTTAGCGCTGATGAGGAACCCCTCCCTCCCGGCGAGGAGCCGGAGCTGGACTACCAGGTGAAACCTAACCTAGAAGGTGTTCAGTTCAGCAGACAGCCTCCGGTTCACAAAGGCAGTGAGTTATCAGGACTTTGTTCTATTATGTGAAAATTAATACTTTATGCCACAGGCATATTTTAAAACATTTCCCCTTTCCACACTTCCTACAAAGAAAGGATGTAGGATTTGGCCGGGGATGGACGCATAGGCAGGGAAATATCTCTCTGTGCAAAAGTCAGCAGTGGTCAATTCACTATTTTGTCGAATTCCGGTAATATAAAATGTTGATACTTGAATTGTTTTTTCCGTCGTAAAAATAGTAGTTGTAGAATTTTAAGGGTTGATTTTTTAGCTAAACTCGATGCAAGGAATTGATTAAAAAGTAAGATTAGTTTTTTGAAGAATTAAAATCTTCAAAAAATATTTTTTAATTGTAAAAAATGCTATTGTATGTTAAATTAAAACTTGTTCGAGAATATAAGCAATAAAAGACGTCAAAGATAATTGAAATGTTATAAAAGGGGTTGTATGCTAGTATAATGTATATTTAATATTATTGTCATTATTAAGTAAATAAAATTTTTACTATTCATAGATATTTAAATTAAAAATACCTAAGTGACTTATGTAAAGTGAAAATTCCAGGGCAATTATTAAAAACATAATTGTAAATGCCTAGAAAAAAGCGTAAATTCCTAGTAATCTAGCATTTATATATAATTAAATTGACAAATTTTAAAATCAAATGAAATTGATAACTAACTAAAATTAAAATTAATTAAATATGTAAGAAAATATTATATTTTAGTTGCCCTTTGAGGTTGCGGCAATGCCAATATCCTTACTCTACAAGATAAAAGGACACAAACATCAAAATTGGGCTTTATACTTAAAAAATCGTGAAAACGAACAAAAAAAAATCAAAAATGTATTTAAATTGAACAGTAAAAAAATCTAATGTAAATCAGGGGTAACCAACATTCAGAAAACAGTTCTGTAAAGATTGACCACCCCTGGTATTGATATTGGTGTAATTTGAAAGGAAATTACATAAAACGGCACATTATTTTTGTTATTTGGCTTAGAAACTTCAGTCATAAGTAAGTCTAATATTTACATAGATAATAACTAAACATATGTATGAAAAGGCAAGCTACTAAGTACTTTATTGTAAATTTTCCATATAAATTCTAGACAAAATTAGTATTATAATTAACTGGAATGCTTCTATCAATAACCAGCTCTTTTTCCTACTTGTTTGTCAGTACATACTCTTGGTCATATCTGATTTCACTTATGCTTATCCTTTTTCATACAATCCATACATTCTTTGGTCTTCTACCTTTGTAGCCATCCATAT
>LD688954.1:407425-417650 GCA_003118335.3 Papilio memnon | reverse complement strand
AGTAGCAGCAAACTAACAATTTCTAACGCTTATCAAAGCAATTTAGGCGCCTAACGCCGATCTAGCTTCTAAAAGACGCTAATTGTTTAAAAACATCACAATTATTTCCAAACGAAATTAAAAACTGACGTATTGATGTTTCTAAACTTATAGCGCGTTCCACAACACGGTAACACTGACAATAACTGACATCCGTCAATATCAATTGACATTCATGACACAAAACAGCAATTTTCGAATGTTCGAGAGACACTGAGCCAGTTAGCAGTGAAAGTGCGCGTAAGACGAGGATCAGTACCGCTGCTGGTACTCGTGGTGCCATCTGTTGAAGTCTATGTGGAACACCACTAGTGAACCGTTTTCAAGACCCGCCAAGAGGAATCTGGAAATGTCAAATTTAAATATTACATACATATTTCCCGCTAATAGCAATAAATTTGTATAAAAACTCAGAACGAATAAAACACGATTTGTTAACACCTCTACCTAAAAATAAATAAATCGTATCACACTAATCATTAGTATGAAATTAATATAAATATGAAAGTTTGGATGAATGGATGTAGAATATGTAGATCACAGACTGGAAGATTACATAGATTTTACAAGTTCTTTTTAATCCCGCGTAAACAGACTCGCAGATGACAGATGATGTTTCCCGACCTGGACCTGATCACGTACATGACCAAACACTTATCAACGAGTAATTTGCAAGTACGTTTGTGTAGTTGTGTGTAATAGTGTGTATTGTGCGTACTTCTGGTCGTGCGAGAGCGCGAGGCTGCAGACGGGCGCGCCGGCGGGCGGGAAGGCGTAGAGCGGCGCCAGCGTGAAGGCGCGCCACACCTCCACCACGCCCGCGTCCCCCCCGCACACCAGGTACTCCCCGCACCGCGACAGCACCAGGCACTGCGCACACACACACGTCGCCATGTCTCTCACTCGCTTCCACAACACAGACACAGCGGTACTAACAGCGGTACTACTTCACACTGAATACAAGCGCGTTCATCTTTAACTAAACTATCGCACAACTGTTTAGTCTCGCTTTGATTCCTATGAGCTTATATGAAGGTGCGTACACTACATGATTTTTAGTTATGCAACTAAACAGTTGAATTGGCTGCTAAACAATCGACAATCGCATAACAGTTGCGATAATTTAGTCAAAGGTGCGCTTTTTATGTATCTCGATGAAGTTTGGCTCAAATGTGAACCATAGCCTGGAAGAACATAGGCTACTATTAAATTTTTTATAACTCCACAAGGATCGGTTGTTTGTACTTTTAACTATTAGGTTATTTGCAGTTTGGTAGGCTACCTGGAAGTTATCATTATGCGTCTCATGGCGGAGCCGGCGCCCGTTGAGCGTGTACGCGGCGAGGTGACCGCGCGCGTAGCCAACCACCAGCACGCCCTCGCGCGCCAGCGCCAGCTGCTGCGGCGCCGCGCCCCCCGCACCCCCAGCACCCGGCAGCGCGCGCAGCACCTCACCGAATGTCGTGTGGATCAACACGGGTCCGTCTGAGGAGGTGCACCAAGTTCAAGGGAATTGTTAATTTCTGTTAATTCCTCACCATTAGACATCTGCCCATTGCTGGACAAAGGTTGTTCCTAACGTCTTTACAGAACGTCCCACGCTCCTGGCCTGTGTGTCTCTGGCCTCTATGCTAGGACTTTTGTTCCCACCTTTCTATTACAGCCTACTGACTTAACTATAATTATTTTTGTTTTGCATTAAAACTATGCTAAATAACTTATTGTAGTTTAATGATTCTGTTTGTTACCACTTCGAAACTATTAGTTTGGGAACTTCAGGATAAAGCTGTGGTTTAAACCATTCAACACACCGTCAAAAATACTGGGGGCAGGATGATATAGCAGGTTACACAAGACTGTGACAATGTATGGAATGTGTGTGTACTGTACTGTACTGACTGGTGGAGGAGGAGACGACGAGGCCGAGCTCCGCGGAGACGAGCACGGCGTTGAGCGGCGCGGTGTGGCCGGCGAGCGTGGCGCGCGGCGCCGGCGTCTCGCCCTCGCCCACCACGCCGCCGTGCCGCGCCGACCAGTGCCACAGCAGCACCGTGCAGTCCTCCGAGCCCGACGCGATGTAGCAGTCCGACGTAATATTGCATTCGGACCGCGACACGCACGTCACCACGCCGTAGTGCCCGAAGATTATCTGAACTATCTTAGCTGCAATGGGAACGTCACCTTACTACGGTATACGGTACAAGAATCGCTCGATCCGACTTGAAGGACCACGTAATAACTCAATCGTGGTTTTTTACATAATATTTTTTCTCTATAACAAATAGAAACGTTAAAAAAAGGAAAAATACATACATATTCCCAATTGGATAGTGAGGGAAAAGTTTTTCACACTTCAAGGGTTTGCAGTATTGAATGTAGTTAGTACATATAAAACGTTATCTAACCAGTCTCAGTGGAGAAGACTCTGAAGCTGTTGTCCCAGAAGCCGGCGGCGATGAGGAAGCGCGAGTCCACGGTGGTGACGAAGCAGTTGCTGCGCGCCTTCACGCGCTGCGAGAAGTTGTCGCCAAGTTGCCGCCGCGACAGCGCGCCCGCGCCGCCGCCCGCTGCACACAACACATTACAACTGCTAAATCACACGTCTTACGAACGACTTTTCAACGACAGATTGTCGATGTCTGTACATTTATATGGTAAACAGATGAACGTCTCGTTGTCGTCCATCGCATGTCCATATTATAATAATATGGACATGCCATTATCTATAACGAGTGGCTATAATCCAGTAGTTTATGTAATAGTGTCCTACTGACCCCAGACGGGATCCATGAGCAGCGGGTGGTGGTGATGCGGCGCGTGGTGCGGGGCGAGGTCGGCGCGCGCGGCGGAGTGCGCGCAGCCGCCGCCCGCCCAGCGGTGCGCTGCGAACGCACGAGCAGCGCTCACCTACAACGCAACAATTTTTTCTATACATATAATAAAATTGAAGTGTCTGTTTCCCATCAATACATAGCGTCAGTGAGAGTAAACAATGACAAATGAAGGTGAACTGCTTACTCTATATATGTTTTTTGAATATCTGGTAGCCATGTATAGTTACCGTGACAGCGGCGGGCATGGCGAGCTGGGGGTAAGTATTGGCGGAGACATGCACGACGGCAGCGTTGGAGGGTAGCTTGAGACGCATGCAGACGTCGTCGGGTGGCGCGGCGAACATGAGGGGCGCGAGGTGCAGGCTGGAGGCGCGCGGGGGGTGCGGCTCGCTCAGCAGCTGCGCCGGCGTCTGCCCGAAGCTGCGGATCTGGTCCTCCACCGCCGTGCGCGTTACAGCGTCCGTGATCTGGTCCAGCCGCACCCCGCCCTCGTACGTCAGGTAGTAGAACACGTTTGTAGCGCGAACTGCTTCCGGACCTAACAATTGTTGATTGGTTGTTAGTATATTACTAGATATTCCCATGCAGCATCATCCGACGAAATTATAAAAACTTTATTTTATTGTTTACATTTGTCAAATTCTCAATTGCAAATGTCAAAATTACCGTTACCATAATAACCTTGCTTCCTTAATGTTGTCTTGCTTGTAGCTTGTAGTTTATGATCCCTTTCCTACATGAAAGTTTTTTTTCCAATTTATTTATATCCTGAGTTTAATAGCGTGAAAATATACAGCGTAAAGCGTGTCGTAAGGTAAGAGTTTTTTTTTATTAAAAAAAGGGGATTATTCAAACACATACTGTGATTGCTGACATCCTAAATAACTAGTGTGTTTACGCTCCATTATATTAGTATAGATAGAGGCGGTGTTACCTCTCTGTTTGTATCCGAATATGAGATCGATCCACTGATGCAGCTGGCAGCTGACGAACTCCGACTCCAGCGCCATGCGGTTGATGCGCACGAACTCCTCGGCGGAAGAGGCCCACGGCGGCAGCAGCACGTCGCCCGAAGGTGACTCCTGGATGCCCAGCTTGCAGCCCGCGCTGTTCACCAGCATCTCCGGCAGGAAGAACAGCTCTGGGATCAGCTCCTGGAGAACAGAACTCATGTATATTAGCATCGCAGATTTATTGAAAGCTTAAACCACCGCGGGAACAGCCTATGCCATTATCTGACCTTGCCACCTTTTGACACATTTTTTTACTAGCTCTAAGGTTGTTGTATATTAGATTTCACGTGTAATTTTTGTGGCAATAAAAGTCCTAATTAAATTGTTACAGGAACATATTAAGTCATCTTCAAGTCTTCATATGCGGTCTATTCAATATTGTATACCTTAACATCCGAGGTATCTCTTTGACAGTTCTTCCATGAGGAAGCGATGGATGAGAACAGCCTGTTGGGGTGGTCGAACTTGCCGCCGTGCAGCGCCAGGAACATTGTCGTCATTGGCTCCTACACAAATGGCAAATAATGTTACCTCTTGTTATAGGTCAATCAAATCATAGATAACAGTCTAGAGTCTAGAGCTATTGCTGTATTTAAAGAGGTCGCACACCTTTAATTAAACTATCGCAACTGTTGTTCGATTGTCGATTGTTTTGCAGCCAACTGTTTAGTTGCACAACTAAAAATCGAGTAGTGTGTGCACCTCCATAAGCTCATAGAAAAAGCGAGACTAAACAGTTGTGCGATAGTCAAAGGTGTGCGCGCGTTCTTAAAGTAATTAGATCTACTGTAACCAGACATTTTCGTTTCTATCTCATTAAAAAATGTTAAGATCACGATCAATCAAAACTTCACGCGCGATGTCGTCTATAATAATAACCTTTCTATTTCCACTTCGACCAAACCACTCAATGGGCTTTTAAGTTTTTTATCTTTTACTTTCCTCGTCGCAAACGACCACTAGGGTTGGTAGTTGCTAATTTTGATTATTTTTCCTTAATTTCTAAGTTGTTTTAAATTACAGTTCATCTCAAGTAAAATATTTGAATAACAGAAGTGTATTCCGTTAACTTCGTTATTAAAAAAAAAACAATATTGACAGCCCTACTACACAGAACTGCCATCTGTCGGTAAACATTGCGCGTGCGTTCGTTAATTGCCTTGACAGCTCACTTCCCCGCGCGGCGCTAGTGTGTCCTCCAATTACATAGATACCCTTCATTTTTTGTTTATTTGAACAACTTCAGTTAAAAATAAACTTAAGTATTGTTTATTTTGTAAATTTATTACCTTTTATTAAAATAGAAAGTTATTGTGTATTTTTTAATTTCCATAAATGAATTTATTTTTGAATACTGAGTTTTGTATCTATTTTAGTAATTATCGTATCCCTACAGTTTTACTCATTAAATTTAATTCAAAAAGAAATTTTTTACATATGTGTTATTTCAGAACTCTGGTATCCTTATTATAAATCTTTATTATTTGAGTTATTTGACATTTACCTAACCTTAAATATTATTTCCCTTGAGTTTTGAAGACAAGACCTTAGTTTTACAATAACAATGCGATATCAGTTAGTCATTGAATTTGTTTATTTATTTAAATACATATTATAATTAAACTACGTCAATTAGTTCAAGGCTGCGGTCAAGCCTAGATTTACTTAGCATACTTTGCCTAACCTATATAGATTAGTGTTTATCAACCATGAAGTCTTTGTACCTTTTTATACTCTATAATTATTCAACTTTTCTTCAATACTTTCACATTGTTCTTAAAATTAAGGGAAATCTTTAATTCGGAAGTAGTTTTAAAAATACTTCTGAACAAAAAATTTTAGAGGGATTCAATGTCTGGAAATAACATCAGTTGAAGTAACAGCAAGAAATTGAAAACAAAAGAAAGAAAACAACTGAGAGTTGTTGAGAATGGGCGTCATTAGAACTAGGCTATGTCTAGGACAGCTACATATAAAATTTAATATTCAATTCTCTAGGGAAGGGAAAAATGCCCTTCACTTCAGTCCCTCCAGGCGACACCAATGACAGATTATTGAACAGTAGTGATGTTCTCGGTTCGAATTGCGCTTAAAGTATCGTAGTGTTGTACTCACGATGCGGACGAGCCAGTTGAGGACGAAGGCTCCGGTGGAGTAATGCGTGCCGTAGTGGAAGGGCGGCGTAGAGTCGTGCTCCCACGTGCTGTACCGCTCCTCGAAATACGCGCGTCGGCTGGGGTTCAGCGCGCCGATCGGCTGCACAAAGGATATTCAGTAACTGCTGTAATTTACACTCAGGGACTGCGTTAACGTTCATTAGAAAAAGTAGTACGGCTCCAAATACTATTGCATAACTATAATTATAATACGAGGTATTATGATCTGAAAACACATGTTTAATTGCCAAACTCAGAGTGTAATTAAATGGATTGTGGTAATTCTGAGTATTGATTTAGTTTGAGATTTTTTTTTCCATAACCCTCATTCCTTAAGATTTAACAATGAGTTTATCTATTATTGTTCATCAAATACCTTGGAGAGGTCCCTGTAGTTGGAGGGCTGGCTGAGGTCCAGCTCTTCGCTCTCATAGTTGGTCAGCACCCAGGGGAACACGGGGTACTGGTTGAGGTCATTGTAAGTGCGTCCTGGGGGCAACGTCATATTTTATTGTGACGTCATTACTATTGAATAATGATATCTTATGATCGTCATCGTGTAAGATTGAAATCTCATTGCCGCACTCAGTATCGTTACGACACAACTAAGGGTCTCCTTAAGTGACCAAACAACAATTTTGAATACGGCAATTAGGGTATCAGGTATTTTATTAGACATAAATTGCATTTTTTCCCTAATTTAGCAATGGAGAAATTTAATTCTCTACATATCCTATAGTAAACTTTTATAATCTTGTTATAAAATGAATAAAACTGACATACTCCAGTGCAATCTTAATACAACTTAAGTTCTAGAATTCCATCCATTGTGGGACTTTATTGCTTAATGTACGTGTTTTAGTGCATATAATATCGTCATAGAAACAGGCTACATATCGACGTGTGATAACAGAATGTCTCGTCACATGACATACCGTCTTGAGTAATGCTACGATAACCCGCTATTGTTTGATACCATGTACTATTGTTTAAATTTAATACTCGTTTCGACTTCTTTCGTATGGAATAAGAATCGAGCTTATTCTTTATTCTAGAATGTTACTTCCACCAGTGGAGTTATATAACAAACATTATTTCAATGCATTCATAATAGTAACGGGCAAAACCTAAAAATACTCTGCTAAGCGCCGCTAAGTACTACATGTAGAGGTAATTACATATAACTATTTATTTATTTATTTATTTATAAACTTTATTTTATTTATTTATTAAAAACAATCACTAATGTTATCGCGGTTTGTCATTAAAAATGAAATCCTTAACTCTAGTGTTAACACAACAATGCATCGGGACGTGTTTATATTGACGCAACATACACTCTTAGAGCGTGGCCACACCTGAAACTAAACTATCGCACAACTGTTTAGTCTCGCATTGATTTCTATGAGCTTCTATTGCCGCATACACTACCCGATTTTTAGTTGTGCGACTAAACAGTTGAATTGGCTGCGAAACAATCGACAATCGCACAATACTTGTGCAATAGTTTAGTTAAAGATGTGCGCCTGCTCTTAGATATATAAGAATTTTATCACAGCAAGCTATTGCTTGTTTTACACGAGTGGAGTATAGTAAAGCAGATCAGAAGACAGTACAGTACTCCTGTATACTGTCTTGTAGTTCTGCGTTCGAATAACAGCGATACTATCTTGTCTGCCTCACTGCTCTCTCGTCAAGGGCTTATCGCATACACGTGTTACTGAGGGATTATAATTGCATAGTGATAGACAAACAAACAATCACGTTTCATGAGAATGATTGTCTAACCCGAGCTTTAGATTTTTCTTATTTTCGTCTAAATATGGCTATAGCCAACTTAATAAAAAATAGCGTATTATTAACACACGCTGGTATTGCTAAAAAATGAAAACTCTGTACTACGAAGGTCGGTTACTTAAAGTAATACTGTAGGAACTATATCACTTTTTTATTTATTTTTTAACTTGGGTGTACACAGCTCTCTCCGGCAATGGCCTATTAAATGACCTTAATGCGCAGTCATGGAGCAACTTGTGTTAAAATTTATATAGCTTAGATAAGTTCGGTAAAGTTAGACATGAAGTTTCTTTTTATCAAGGTTTTCCCAAATTAAGTAAATGCCAAATTCATTTACTTCAGGAAGAGAATAATTATAAGGTAGTTATTTCAATATATTTTTCATCGCATTATATTGAACTCTAAAGATAATTTTAACAGTACAAACATTTATCTTAATTATTTAAATTTATGTAGAGATAAAAGTGTAAATATTAAATAAAATGCACGCATGTAATACCGACTGCAGACGGCCTACGCTCTTTGACCCTATCGATGCTAATCTTAGACTTTTAAGATACAGGACTTGTCAAGCGTGCGTCCTACCCTCTATCATGATCATCTCCCCGTCTTTATCCTACTCCTGTAGGATCACCAGGTTTTAGTCTTCCAGGTTAATCTATCTTCCGTCATCACAGACACTCATTTCTTGATCATGCCACCTTTCACGCAATTCATCCATTTTTAGGCCCACCTCTACCGGTGTACTTCGGCAACAAAAACTTGCTTGTGTGATAATTTTTGAGTCAATATGCATATGCGTTTGTCGAATCCATTTCACACAAAACGTCAGAATGATTAGCACATGTACCTTTACCAAAGCATCTATAATTGGCATTATTTAGTACGTCTGCGCTCTGCCTAGTCCTTATCTTAATAGTCAATGATATAATAGACAGTCATATTTACAAGTGCAATCGAGAGAGGTCACTTTATCTATACATTGTACAGTGGAGCTATTGTGGCCACGTGACAATTTCACATCTGGCGGCCGGAGCGGCATTCGGCAAGACGATGCCAACTTTCGTACACGACACTGCAAAATACGAAATAAATTCGTGCAAAATACTAACGAGAGAGTGTTTGTGATACAGTGAAATCAGTTTTTCAGTTAGTGACGTTCCGTTTCGCGCGCAATTCGTAAATGTCAAACAATAATGGTGAAAGTCATGTTTTTAAATATGTTGTGATATGAGATTGCTTATCATGGAAATAATAAAAAGGTAGGACTTTCAGATATTTTTAGACATCTTTAAGTTTTGTATAAACAATAAAATGATAAAAACAAGAAATATTATTCAACATTTTCTAATTACAAATTCTACTCTAATTGCTGTAGACTGAGATTTTTTTTTCTATTATTGGCCATCTAAATAGGAAAAAGTCTTCGTGATAAATTACCGGCATTAAATACTTGGTGTTTTTAAAGGATTGTACATTAAAAACAAAAACTTTCTTACATTTTTTTAGGTTAGAACAAAAAAAAACATCACGAGTAATGTCTAATTAAAAACCATTACACGATTTTTTATTCAAAAACATACAAAATTGTATATTTAAATAAAAAAAAAAACATCAAAACGATCACTAGACAAAAGATAAGACAGTCAAAGGTGGAAGAAAAAGATAAAACAATTAATATTAGATAATTATTACTATCAAGACAATCAAAGTGTTTTACGTAAAAGAATACAGTTTTTATCACGTTTATACGATAAACTCCAGTCAAACTAATAGTTTAGTTAATAACCTGTTCCGTAACAGTGAATTTTCGACATTTCAACTGCAACACACAATAATTGAAATTGGGCACAGATGTAAAACATTATTTGGAAGAACGCATACTCGAATTACTAGATTTTTCTTTAATTCAGCGGGATATTCGCTGGAAAAAGCTTAGTCTTATAATAAAGTCTCACGGTATTAGAAACTCTGCAAAAAATTTGAATATCGATTTTATAATCACGAGTGGAAATGATTGCATTTTTTTATAACTGGCAAGTTCAGTCAACTGTCGAAAGTTTTGCTGAATGGTTGGTTTCGCTATTACGTAAAACGTCGTAAAGTAGTTCCTCATTACTCAAACATTGCAAAAATTGTCCGCAAGATATAATAGAGCAAGTCAATGCTTCTCAAACTACCGGATTACATGACAAAAATACAAACACAGCCTAAATTTATCATAACAGACTACGAAATATCACATTCTTACTTTTGCCCGTAGTTTCGTCCGCAAGACATTTAAAAAAATTAGTGGCCTATGTCTTCTTCCAGCGTGTACAGCTATGCCAAACTTCATCAGGTTCTATGCAGCCTTTCTGAAGATACCCTCTAACAAATATCCATC